>CP139503.1:272367072-272631027 GCA_021014915.2 Artemisia tridentata subsp. tridentata | reverse complement strand
TTGCACCTTCATACATAATTCTTCCAAATATGAGTATATTTTCTCATGATCAGGATGCTCCTTATCCCCAACAAGAAACACATGTACCCGACCTTTTAATTCAACTAAACTAAACCCTGGTGTTTTACTTAAACCATGATTTTTCATATATACTCGCATCTTTTGAACGTCTTCCCACCTTCCAGCATCAGCATATATGTTTGCAAGTAGAACATAATATCCACAATTTTTCGGGTCTAGCTCAAAAAGTTGTCTCGCAGATATCTCCGCAAGCTCCACGTTCTTGTGCATTCTACAAGCAGCAAGAAGTGAGCCCCAAACAACAAAATCAGGCCTTACCTTCATTTTCTTGATCAAATCATAAGCCCTATTGAGGAACCCTGCCCGCCCTAAAAGATCAACCATGCAACTATAGTGTTCCACCCCTGGCTCTATTAAATATTTATGTCTCATGGTTTGGAACCAGTGCCATCCTTCATCGACTAGACCAGCATGGCTACAAGCTGAAAGAACTGATACAAATGTGATGTAATTTGGCACTATTTTGGCCTGAACCATCTCATAGAAGACATTAAGAGCTTCTCGGGCATAACCATGCATGCCATAACCAGCAACCATGGCGGTCCATGACAGTACGTTTTTTCTCTTTATTCGGTCAAAGGTTCTTCTTGCAGTTCCTACTCTCCCACACTTGCAGTACATGTCCACAACTGATGTACCCATAATTACTTCTTCTTCCAAACCCATCTTTATAACCTATAGAAGAAAAGAATGTGCAATTGTTTTAACATGAAGTCCACTCTCAACTGCCTTATGAACTATACGAGTTATTGCATAAGGAACCAACTTCGGTCTAATTTCTATTTTGGTAACACACTTTGTTTTCACTTATAAGAAAGGTCAAATTTCAAAAAGTTTTCATTAGAGGTTATCTTGCAATATAAAGTCAACAACCAGTCTAATATTTTGACCCAATTTTTTGAAAGTTTTATTCCTTTTTTCAACATTTTTTTTATAGTTTGAGCTTTTTTATTCAACATTTTATATAAGAGTCTGACCTGTTTTATGGATAAATATAAAGTGCTATGCCTAAAATAGACCGGAACAAAGTTTGTTACCATATGATGCAATAACCAGAGCAAACATATGAAAGTTCAAAGCTAATATTAGTTATCAATTTCGTTTCAAGATTACCTGATCATGTATACACTTTCCAGTTTGTAAAGCACCCGAATGAGCACAAGCCAGCAGAACAGAAGACAACGTCACCGCATTATATCTAACACCCCCATCTCGCACCATAGCATAAAACAGTTCCAATGCTTGTGCAGACATCCCATGTTGAGCACAAACCGCAATCATTGTATTCCAGCTTATAACATCCTTATCACCTATCTCATCAAACACCTTCTTAGAAAAAGCAATCTGACCACATTTAGAATAAGCATCCACCAAAGTATTCCCAATCGTCGTATTTTCCCCAAACCCCTTTTTCACAACTACTCCATGAACCCCTTGCGTAACATTCTTATTCGCAGCACTAGAACACGCCACAAGTACCGAACGCATAGCAACCGCGTCAACACACACTTCCTCATCCCCATCCCCACTCAAACTCTCCTCCTTCAAAAAATCCTTAAAAAAACACAAAGCCTCATACGGACGCTTATTCTGAACATACCCAATAATCATAGAAGTCCACGAAACAACGTTCTTAACAAGCGTTTCATCAAACACCTTATGTGCATCAGCTAAACTACCACATTTAGCATACATGTCAATAAGTGCAGATGAAACGAAAACATCGTTATGAAACCCGAAAACAAATGCTTGTGTATGCGTTTGTTTGCCTGAGGTGATATCGTACAATGCGGTACATGATTTGATAGTACATGGAAAAGTGGACCTATTTGGGGTTAAGGATAGTTTTCGCATTGCGGCGAAAGCGAGAAGGGATTCGAGGGAGTCGCCTGCGCGTGCGAGGTCCGCGATAACCGTGTTCCATGAGTAGACATTGGTTGTGTTGACGTATTTGTTGAAGAAAGCGGCGAGATGTGAAGAAGTTGCAGCGAGTAGTGATGCTTTGGTGGTCTTCATTCATTTCCCGGTTTCCTGTTCGAATAGTGCTTATTAAGGGGTGTCAATACGGGACGGGTTCGGGTTGGCGGGTCAGAAAAACCCAACCCTAACCCGAACACGACCAAACCCATTTACCCAAACACAACCAAACCCATTTGCATATAACCCGAACACAACCAAACGAACCCGTATATATAAATGGGTTAACGGGTGGACCCATTTAACCATATTATCAAAACAAGTTGTCACATTACACGGGTTTTAGGGTCGACCTGTTTAACCCATTTTACCCGTATAATCAAATATATTTAGTTTTTAATTTATGAAAAAAAAAAAAAAAAAAAAAAAAAAAAAAAAAAAAAAACCCTTAAACGGGTTGGCGGGTGGACCCGTTTAACTCAGTTTCAACTCGAACCTGACATGTTTAATAAACGGGTTAGATAGGTTGACTCAAACAAGACCCAAAATCTGTTTATTTTCGTGTCGGTTTCAGGTCGGCTTTCATGTCGGGTCAAGAATTGCTACCCCTAATGTTTATTGACATGTATATGGGTTTATCGGCTTGAGTTATAATTAAGTCATTTGCTCGAGTTGATAAGCTAATAAGCTATTGACAATGAGCTTATAAAAATTCCTCAATCTCAATAAGCTAAGAAGCGCGCAAAATAAACAAAATTGAGCCCCCGCTTTGTTTGAAAAAAAATTATCTAATTATTACTCGTATCTATTTGTACATAAGGCTGCTCACACTCGACTGTAAAATATGGTCGATCCATCCAAGTGACTGATCTCCAAATCGGTCGAGGTCAATGTGGAACATCGGTCGAAGCAAATCCAAATCCAAAATCAGTCTAAATGTCGACCGAATTTTAAACCTTTCCAACCTTATATCCGTTGCAATTTAAAAAAAAAAAAAAAAAAAAAAAACATTTTCAACCTTATAAATACCAACCTCAAACACATTTCTAAACACACAATTTCAAACACAATTCAAACAACTTCTCATCCATTTTCAACTTCTCATCATGTCAAAGAAAAACACTCCCACATCAAAAGACCGACAATCCCGACTACCCCAAAATGCCTCGAATTTGAATTTCTCGCCGGAAAACAACTTCGAACTAACCGGCATAACACCACCACAACATCGGGTATTCGATTTCGTGCACACCAACCGAACCAAAATCAAACCCCATTTTACGTTAATCGTCCATATGTTCCATCGTATCGTCCTAATACGGATTATCACCAAGAACCAAGTGGGTCGTCGTATCGGCCTAACATGGATTTCTTGCATTCTTCCCAACCGTATGAAGATTATTCCCCGCTTCGGGGTGTTAATCTTGATATGGATTTGGAGGATTTTATGGCTGACCATTGGACGCAACAATATCCGAGTCAAGATGCTTCGATGAGGCAAGGTTCGGGTCACGGTTCTTACCACGGTTCGTACCACAGTTCTTTCCCTGCTGAAGACGATGACGATGTTGAAGAGACATCACCCATCAAACCAAGGAAGCCTTCGCGACGTGCTACAAAGGCGAATGACAAAGGCAAGAAGGCCGAACCGGCCAAAAAAAGTGAACCATGGACAAAGGCGGAAGAGATCGCGCTTTGTAGAGCTTGGGTTTATGTGTCGGAAAATTCCAAGCGAGAAAACGCTATTAACAGGCACCGCTTTTGGGATGAGGTGATAGCGTATTTTCAAAATGAAACCGGTTCACAAAGAACCTACGACTCTATCACCACCAAATGGAAGAATAGGATTCGGAGTAGGGTTGAAAATTTTGCAGCTATCATGGATAATATCAAGAATAACCATGGTAGTGGTGAGAATGATGTTGATGATAGGGAGAAAGTTTTGAGAGAATACCGTGTGATTTACGGTCATGATTTCAACTTGAAGGAATGTTGGAAAATTTTGAGGTATCATGATGCTTGGAAGACGGAGGTGTCTGCTTTCCGATCGAATAGTCAGAAGAAATCAAAGGGCTCTACAACAACCTCGGGGTCAACTAAAGGTCCCTTGAATTTCCAAGACGTGGATGATTTTGAAGATGAAGACGATACTAGAGAATCACGACCCGAAGGTCGTGACGCAGCCAGGAAGAAATCATCCTCCTCCTCTCGTGATCCACCATCATCGGGACAACTTCGCTAGCCAAGACCTTCTTCAAATTGAAGCCGTCACAAGAGGGCAAAAAGAAGGACATTGACGAGTCGTATCTGAAGATGAAACAAGAAGAGCTAGCGATAAAAAGAGAGAAAATGAAACTCCAACGAAAACAAGTCGAAATCATGGATATCACAAAACGGGAGCAAGATTTGATCTTCTACTACTCAAAAATCGACCCAACTTTGCCCGAACGACACCAAAATGAGCTTTTGCAGCTTAAGGCATCAATCAAAGCTCGATACAACTTAGATGATTAGTTTACGTTTGTAATCGCTATCGTATTTTTAATTTAGTATTGCATGTTTTTATTTTTAATGAATTTTAAGGGTTTTTTTTTTTTTTTTTTTTTTTTTTTTTTTTTAACTTTGGTCATGTCTGGTCGCCGGAGAGAGAAAGCTGACGGGGCACCCGGTAACGACGACTGTAACCAGCCTAAAGAAGTCCTCAAAAGATATATACATCTTTCGAGACTTTGACCCTCCATAAAAAAACATTTTAGGAGTAGTTCAAAAACGCAAACGGTTACATAAATATCCCGGATAAGCCACGTACCAACAGCTTAGGAGTAGTTTAACAATGAAACTGATTCTCATTTCTTAATAACCAAATATTCAAGTTAGGAGTACCAACAGCTTCACGGATAGAGCACAAAACAAAAGCTTATTGTGATGATTAATGAAGATCAAATAATCGATTTAGGGGTATTGGTAATCTACTCATCTTATTCTAATTGTATCAATATCACATAATCCCTTCTAGGACACAATGCCAAACACTTGCTTAACATTTTTGCGGTAACCAAATAATGTTATTATATAGTGTCCTCCAATAAAAAAGTACAAGTATAGAATCAACACAAACAAACCAACCATCATCATAAATTAATGTTTCATGTCATGCTACACAATTGAAAGAATCACCTACTACAACAGCCTAAGATGGGAAGTATCATTGGTTCGTTTAATCTGCCAGCCCGTTTTCCAAGAATGTTGGAGCACTGTCACCGACGAATCTTCTATGCACATCTTGTTTGCCATCACCGGGCTACAACCAAGGATCCCCGTCAGCAAACACTTGATAGGTATCGAGTGGCTAAACACACCTATACAAGAAGATGGCATATAACTATGGCTACTATGGGTTCCGCCATTAAGCCTAACATGATGGTTAGGGGGGTCCCGTGGAGACATTTCATCGTCTGCTTCATGATCTCCGTTGGTTGTCACCATTTGTAATCGGCTTTTGCCAGATTTTCTTCTTGCAAATATTGGTTTGGGTTTTTGCATTAAATCCCATGACAGATGTCCATCAATTGTGGGTGAAAAACCAGATTGGAGTTTATCTGGTAAACACACGAGTGTTCCGTTTAGAAATTGGAGCATGCGGAATTCCACCTGGCGGAGTGATTCTCCAGAAGGTGGACAGAAATCAGGTTGGAGTCTTTCTGTTAAGGTTAATATTTCAGGGGTGTATATATCAGAACGCAGGCAGCCTTCCCATAGTCCGTGACTCATTTCTTGCAGTGCATCTGATGACTGTATCAGGTGTTCTGAGAAATTCATCTCCTGCAAATGAACCACTATACGTAAGATGGAAACAGAAAACAATATTAACAATTAAATATAAGTGACAAAATCATATTCATTGTCGTCTAACAGAAGCAATAAGTAATTTGTGTGAAAATCAAGCAAACCTTTCTCTTGATCTATTGATTTTACATATCTAGAGGTGGTCATTTCAACCCATCTATTTATGCATGGGTTGATTTGGAATCATGTTTTATCTCTGGTGGGAACTAAAGCTAGCTACAGAAAACATATCAAAGTATCAAACTGGTTGAATGGGTTGAAAGTTTCCCAATGTGTATTCTAATGCATAAACATTCTAAAATTTAATTCAAAATATATTACAGTAGTAATGAAATAGATTACCAAAATTTACCTATTTTGACCCATTGGCCAACCCACCCATCTTCTGAGCTTAAACATTTCCTGGTGAAAGTTATCACCTTTTAAACATTTCCTAGTGAAAGTTATTAATTTCAAGAGGTCAACTGTCTCTCCTTAAACTCAAGAAACTATTTATTTGAACTCCCAAATTATTAACACGGACAAGTCATATTGGAAGGGTTTCCAATGGGAGCATTCAAGATAAAACAGTGGATGCATCAAAAAGTAAAACGTAAAAACATTTATTTTCTTCCCAAGTTCCCATAAAGACAACAAGTAAATCAGGGTTGCTTATAAATGAGCTAAAAGGCAAACTTTAAAATGTTTAAACGTGCACATGTAACTTCATTATTGGCTCGATATCCTTACACTATTTCAGAGTCTCATATTTGAAAAGAAAGGAAGTGCTTTGGAATGAAAAGGGTTTGATAAAGGATAAAAGAAAGAGAGGGAAAAGCTAGGGGTGAATTTTTCTCCGAAACAACACGCCCAAATATAGAAACATACAGATAGAAGGAAAGCAAAGGCTTTATAACTTTTTAACTGCCAAATTACCCCAAACATAAACTAAATTACACGTGAAGGGTATGAGGTAAACTTTCTGCTTTATTTCCGGTACTTCTTCCACCTCTTTCCTTCTTTCTATTACTTTCTCTCCAAATTCGATATCTCAGCACAAAAGAAAACATGCATACCACACCAATTATTAGATCTCGTAGCATACAAATGGTAATAAAACAGTTGTGAACATACTGTTTCTTTTCTAGCAACATGATCATTAAATCATAAGCCCACGCCTAAGATATGGAAATCCATCACCGGACACAAGTTAAACTAATCCCTATTTCAATACCTTAGTTATAGACATACAATATCCAAACCTGAATCAATCACAAAGCTAAGTTGCTAACATGAAACACAACTATAATGTCTACAAAAAGCAATAAAGTGATCACAAAATTCACAAGGTTCTAAGGACTACTAATTATAGATCAGTACCTAATGCTTGCAATCTAATTGGTATTAAACAAACACAATCTACGCATCAAAGATAACCAATGATCAAACTACCTGACATATAGGAAGAGCAGTGGATCTCGCCCGATCCAAAGGCGAAGTATAAACAGCATTAAACCTGACCCCCTGCGATTTCAAAAACACGGCCAACGCTCTAGCTTGTCGTTTCCCATTCGCAGTCAATTCCGCCTCAGGACACCTCCCTCCAACCAAATCAGGCCTTAAACCCACATGACACTCCCCTTGACACACAAAATAAACCTCAACCACACCCCTATCATCCTCCCCAATATCCGAATAACTTCGCCCGAAACCGGGCTGGGGAGACAAAACATTACATGGGTCCCACACCTTAATTGATGGAGGCAACCTTGGTGTACCAAAAGATGAAGGTTGTGGGGACAAAGGTGATGCTGAAGAATGACAAGGTAAGAGCTCAGGTTCTTGTTCAACCACTTTTTTCATCAAATTGTCATGAAGAACATGGTTGCTGTTATTTATGTTGTTTATTAGAATATCTTCTTGTTCAGTTTCTTCATCTTCATCATCTACTTGTGTAGATTCATTTGCTCCCATTAAAATCTACTATGTAACTTTAATGATAAATTTTTTGGATATGATGGTTTTTTAGATGGCTAATGAAAATATGAATGAAATCAGCATATTGGGTTAAGGGGAAAATAAAGGTGGGAAATGAAGTAGATCTGAAGTAGGAGGAGTTGAAAAAGAGAGACAGCAAGTGGGCATGTTCCGTTTCACATGGTGAGTTTAGGTTTTTTCACTTTGCAAACATGTTAGGTGTTTGGTTTATTACAATGTTTGGTTTTCTTTTTCTACTGTTTTGGATAAAATTGGGCCAACAAATAAATTTGGAGGTTTTAAATGATGGAGAAAAAGAAAATGGAGAAAGGTTTGATTAGGTTTTTAGCTATTTCTGTAGTGACAAAAGTACGAATTGATTGGGAGGTACTTTTTTATTTACTTTTGGTGAAATTTGGTAACGCTTGTGACTTTTTGACGGTAGATAGAAAGTGGCAAATTAGGGTTATGATCAAGTGCATACTAATTTATGCTTTTATAGGCGTAGACCTATATACACTTTGATACTAGTAATATAATTGTACGACTATGGTTGTTAGTCAATATTAAAAAAATTCATATTAACCTCATCTCTTTATTTTTTCATATTTGTAATAACTTCTAGCTAACATCATCTTTTGCGTAGGCTAAGGGGCTGCTTGGTAAGTATAGGGGAAAGGGAAAGGGTAAGGGAATGCAAAAGAATGGGTGAGATGGGTAATCATTATCTTACCCCCCAATTTACTTTATAATGGTTGATTACCCAGTACTGGGTAATCAATACCTTTGCATCATCTAACCAAGCACAATTAATGAGAGAATGTGGGCCCTTTTGAATCCTTTACCCATTCCCCCCCCCCCCCCCAAATACCCCATACCAAGCAGCCCCTTAAAAGTACGTTTTCAAGCAATGCATTACTTTAAACAATTTTTTTTTTCTTTTTTATTTAACGACAGTTTTAACTAGGGAAGAGCAAAAGCACCTGAAAACCGACCCGAACCGACAAACCGACTGAAACCGGGTCGAATCGAACCGAATCGACATTATTCGGTTCGTTTTCGGTTTTGTATAAATATTTCGTTTTACTCGGTTCTGGTCAAAACACGTTCTTTCGGGTTTGAAATAGCCTTTTCTCGGTTTCGGTTATGCCAGTTTTTTCTCGTTCGGTTCTCGATTCACATTTTACCCTTATTCGGTTTTCAGGTCGGGTCGGTTTTAGTCGGTTCGGCTCGTGTTTGGCCTGTTGCTCAGCTCTAGTTTTAACTATCTCACATATCCGCTAAGCTCAAGCTTAGATGATTAAAGCTTTTAGTTCAGAAGAAGAAAAAAAAAAAAAAAAAAAAAAAAAAGATGATTAATGCTTGACAAGCTATCAAGTCAAGTCAAGCTCAACCCTACTGTTTTTGTTTCGAGCCAAGCTCAAGCCTTGTCAAGCTTGAGCTCGGCTTGACTCGATTGCAGCCTAGCTACAGATATGTCTCAAATGTTTTAAAGAGGTTAGAGAGCTTTTCACACAACATGAGGTGTCATTAACTACCCATTAACAAATCAAACAAGATACTCGTACTACATGTCCAACCCGTCACCGGATTATCAGATCCAGTTGACATCGACATGAGTCGAAGGTTATCTTTTTCTTACTGTTTTGGGATAAGATAGGGCCAACAATGAATTTGGAGGTTTTAAGATGATGGAGAAAAGGAAAACAGGAAATGCTTGATTAATGACAAAAGTACGAATTGATAGGGCCAACAATGAATTGGGAGGTTTTAAGATGATGGAGAAAAGGAATACAGGAAATGCTTGATTAATGACAAAAGTACGAATTGATTGGGAGGTTTTAATGATAAATCTTTAAATATGGGAGAGAGTCGCCCAAATATCTTGGGCGGATTTGCTAAAATTGTGTCAAATGTCCCCTATCGTGTCCCTACCAAGTACTAAGATGGTACCACTTACAATAGGTACTTTCTTGGGCGACTGGGTCCCACATTTCTTTGGCGACTTGTGTGTTTTTTGTCTTTTTGTAAAAAAGTATAGCATTATTTTATTATATAATAGTACATACGTCTTGGGCGACTGGGTCCCACTATTCTTTATTCTTGGGCGACTTGTTAGGTAGAGGGTACACTTTTATATTACTTTATTGTATTGAAACTTGTGTCATACTTTTTATATACAAAATACACTCAAAAATACAAAATTACTCTTTATACTTTTTATACTTTTAATACTTTTTATACTTTTATATTTTATTGTTTATTCATGTTTGTTGTATTCCCTACTCTTAATACACTTCTTTTAATTCAAAATAAGAAGTGTATCAAACACACTTCTTTCTCTTACTGAAAACTTTACTCTTTCGATTTAGGGTTTCTCTATCAATTACACACACAAAATACACTCTAGCAATTAGACACACACAGATCTGAAGCAACCGATTGTTTTTGTTTAGGGTTACTCTAATTTAGGGTTACGGTAAAGTAATTGGATTCGATCTAACCAAATAAAAAATGATTTGGGGTAGGGTAAGTAATTATCTTTTCGATTTTGGGTTACTCTAATTTAGGGTTAGGGTTTGTCGTATTGTTTTTGTTTGTTGATTTATCTGATTATTTAATTGTTAGTTTAATTGTTCGAGGATTATTTAATTGTTTTTTTGTTTATCTGATTATTTAATTGTTTGTGTTTCTTTAATTAGGGTTTTTTAGTGTTAGGGTCTATGTATCTGTATGTCATTTTTTTTATTGTTAGCTTTTTCTTAATTATTACCTGAAGATTGTATATAAAGTTGTGATTTCATTGCTAGTGATTTGAGTAAACTGTGGTTGTTACATAGTTAGATAGTTAGATGGGTTGTATATTGTGCCTAAGTGTGACAGATGATGGCTGTTTTGGGAGTTGTTAGTTTAATTTGTGCCTAAGTGTGACAGATGATGGCTGTTTTGAGTAAATTGTGGTTGAAACATAGTTAGATAGTTAGATGGCTTGTATATTGTGCCTAAGTGTGAAAGATGATGGCTGTTTTGGGAGTTATATATTGTGGCACTAACTGTTAATCTGCCTAAGTGTGCCCAATGTGTTTTTTGAAAATCAAACTTCACACAATTTTACAAAACAATTTTCAAGTGCGAGCGTTGGAAACCTTTGTTTTTGTCTTTGCGATGGATCTAAGTGTTGTATCACCACGGTGGTAATCGGCTATTCTATGGGAAACAACTAGGGTAAACGGATCAAGGGGTGATTCCGGGCGACCTTGAACCATAGATGGTCGGTTTACTTAACCCTGTAGAGTTGGGCTCAAATATCGGGCCTCAGATTATTCATCCTGCTTGTGATTAAGACACGGCGGAGGTAGTCTGTACTCCCGATCAGGTTCAAACTACATGGGCAACTGTTTTGACAGCTTGTGATCTTGCGAATACTTAGTACATCGGCGGTACACACAATCTTGTAAATTCTTTTGCAAAATTTTGTGAACTTTAATTTTCCACTAACAGTTAGTGTACCTTGAATTTAGTTTAAAGTTGCTATTTCCGGTCTTAAGGCTCACGCTGTCATGTATTATGATGTATGTGGTCCATTAGGTACCTAGCTTGAAAACCTAGTGGGAGCCTTTTGATTCTCCAATTGGGGAAGACTCCTTCTTTGTAATGAGGATTGAGAACTCGGTTTCATATTACGTGTTATTGCTTTAAGACATACGATATGTGGGACAGGTAACCTGTCCCTTAGTCATACTTACACATGTTATTGCTTTAAGACATACGATATGTACAAGCTTAAATTGCTTCTTATTAAAATGGTTTTGATTTATCATGTTAGCTGTATTAGGTTGTTTCTGGTTAGTCTAGGATGTTTACTTATACGCCATGATCGAATAAACTTGTTACTTGTAATATGGAGTTTTACATGTTTTCCGGTCTTAAGGCTCACGCTGTCATTTATTATGATGTATGTGATCCATTAGGTACCTAGCTCGAAAACCTAGTGGGAGCCTTTTGATTCTCCAATTGGGGAAGACTCCTTCCTTGTAATGAGGATTGAGAACTCGGTTTCATATTACATGTTATTGCTTTAAGACATACGATATGTGGGACAGGTAACCTGTTCCTTAGTCATACTTACACGTGTTATTGCTTTAAGACATACGATATGTACAAGCTTAAATTGCTTCTTATTAAAATTGTTTTGATTTATCATGTTAGCTGTATTAGGTTGTTTCTGGTTAGTCTAGGATGTTTACTTATACGCCATGATCGAATAAACTTGTTACTTGTAATATGGAGTTTTACATGTTTTTCCGGTCTTAAGGCTCACGTTGTCATGTATTATGATGTATGTGGTCCATTAGGTACCTAGCTCGAAAACCTAGTGGGAGCCTTTTGATTCTCCAATTGGGGAAGACTCCTTCCTTGTAATGAGGATTGAGAACTCGGTTTCATATTACGTTTTATTGCTTTAAGACATACGATATGTGGGACAGGTAACCTGTCCCTTAGTCATACTTACACGTGTTATTGCTTTAAGACATACGATATGTACAAGCTTAAATTGCTTCTTATTATAATGGTTTTGATTTATCATGTTAGCTGTATTAGGTTATTTCTGGTTAGTCTAGGATGTTTACTTATACGCCATGATCGAATAAACTTGTTACTTGTAATATGGAGTTTTACATGTTTTCTGGTCTTAAGGCTCACGCTGTCATGTATTATGATGTATGTGGTCCATTAGGTACCTAACTCGAAAACCTAGTGGGGGCCTTTTGATTCTCCAATTGGGGAAGACTCCTTCCTTGTAATGAGGATTGAGAACTCGGTTTCTTATTACGTGTTATTGCTTTAAGACATATGATATTTGCATATTTATGGTCTGCCTTTTATTATTATTTTCCCTAAGCTGGCTTTATTTATTGTTTTTTGGTTTATCTGATTATTTAATTCTTTGTGTTTCTGTATGTCATGTTATTTATTGTTACATACTTGTGGTTGTTACATAGTTAGATGGCTTGTATATTGTGCCTAAGTTTGACAAATGATGATTGTTTTGGGAGTTGTAAATTGTGGTTGTTGTTGTTGTTGTTAATCTGCGTAAGTGTGCCGAATGTGTTATTGCTTTAAGACATATGATATGTGAGACAGGTAACCTGTCCCTTAGTCACGCTTAGTTATACACTTGTTACTTAATACGTAAGTTTTACTCGTAATACTGACTGTCCACATGTTTTCATTAAACAGTTTGTTAAACTACATTAAAACCGTTTTTATTCATGCATTGTTAATTAACATTAAAACCATTTTCATTCATGCACGATGCTCTCTCTAGCGTCGTAGAATATACATAATTAATATGTATATTCGCCACATATAAGTGAGCAATATCAAACATAGAACTGGAATTAAGAAAGTCTGATTGTGCAACCTCAATTATTAGGGAAGATCTATCTAACGTTGTAGATGGGTTCTATTGCTTAATTTGGAACCCGTCTTATACTGGTTGTGTGTTTGTTCTTGATAACCAGTTTTGGCACTTTGAAGAATGTACTTTCATTAAGACTTTTGTCCGTACAATCAAAATACATTCTTGAAAGTGCCAAGGCTTGTTATCAAGATCAAAGACACAACCGGTATAAGACGGTGTCCAAAAAACAAAGCAATGGAACCCATCTACGACGTTAGACAGATCTGCCCTTATAATTGAGACGTTTTGATTGCGATAATGATATAGTGTGTATGATTCATGACAATCCACACTCCTTCATTATCGCTGTCAAGACGATTCCTGTTACTCATACTCTATTCTAGGCTCAACATTTGCATATTTTAACTGCTTAACTATTTTTGAACTCTTTTAGGTAGTTGGCGTAAGTGTAAGTATTTGTTATTTATGGTCTTCCTTTTCTTATTATTTTCCTAAGCTGGCTTTATTTATTTTTTTTCTTTCTTAAAGGAATATGAAGCCAAAGTCATCGTTAGGAGTAAATTGAAATACTTTTCATTAATTAAAGAAAAGCTGAATGAAAAGCGAATGATTTTATTTAGGACTACCTGTTTTGGAGTATGGTTGGATATTTTATTTTTTGACCATGAACCACATATGTTAGATTATATACTACAAAAACAGGGTTATGTAGATGATGCACACTTTGACATGCCCCTCATATATAATGTGGATGGTCGTAGTCTACATTTTGGTCGTCCCGAGTTTTCTCTAATAACAGGTTTTCGTTTTGGAAAATGGGTTAGCTCTGACTTGTATAGTAAAGGGGATATAAAATTTAAGACAAGGGTATTTCCAAAAAAATTGGGGGTAAGACTTTCAAACTTAGATCTTCTTGGTGTTCTTGAGGATGAAGAGTTATTCGATAAATTATCTGATGAAGATGCAGTCCGTGTGTGTCTACTGTTAGCGCTAGAGGTAATTTTTATGGGTCAGTTGTTGGCTGAACAAGTGGATGATAAACTCCTGCATTTGGTTGAAGACCTTGAAGCATGGAATTCGTTTCCATGGGGGGAGCACATTTGGAGGCAATTGTACAACCAGATACTGAATGTCGTAGACAGACACAAGTGGGAACACCTTAAAGGACTAGAAGCATCTCGGAAGTACGTTCCAACGTATACACTTGTAGGATTTGTTTGGGCTTTCAAGGTTATTCCTTTTTTTTCGTATAATTGTATGAGTTTTTATTGTTGGTTTATCTTTGTCAGCCTAACGCAATCTTTAACTTTATAGATATGGATTCTTGAGTCGTTTGAAAGAAGCAATAATTGGTGGAATAAAGTCCCAGATGTCATACCAAGGGGTGTAGCCTGGTCAAAGAAAGAAGTGTTTACAAGATCGGATTATGGATTGCTATTTGGCAAGGTAAAACCTTATAGAATATCGTATTTCCTACTATTTATTTTCTTTTGTGTTGTATTCAACTTATTTTTTGATCTTCTATTGGTTGATGTTTTTTGTAGGACTCGAAGATAAATTTTGACTTGAAAGCAACAATAGCCGAGCAGCAGTCGGATTGGTATATCCAATTTCGGGAGTATTTCATGGGGTACATACCAAGGACTCGTAAACCAAGAGTACCACAAGATTACGATGTCTATCTACAGAAGTTGGATGCTTGCCAGAAACGTGGGAGGACAGAAAAAAAGTATTTACCGCTTGTTCCTAGGATTCAGACCAGTAGTCTTATTACTGAGATCAGCCTTAAGGATTGTGTGATTCAGGAGTTGAATGCTCGTGTTTTCAAACTTGAGTCTATTATCCAGGTGATTTTTTATATACAGTAATATAATGCATTTAGCAATAATATCTATTTATATGATTGTCCAATTAATTTAATGGGTTTTAAAAATACTTTGTAGGTTCTTGCTTGCGAAAGAACTTGCGGATTTCGGGTAAACACATTGGTTCCAATAGCTTACTTGTCAAATTATAAAGCAAATTTTTTACTTTATTGAATTTAACAATGCCTCCGTTTTTTCATATACAGGAGAAATTGGACTTCAGTCAATCGTTTTCGCATCTAAGCTATGAATTCCGAGAAAAACTGAATTCTGAATTCTTTGAAATGGTTGACTCTCTTATTTCGACAAGTCGTTCAGCTGAGATAGATGTCGACTCTGATGATGATATTTTACAGGTAATGTGTTTTTACAAAGAATATCAACCATAATATATTATACCTTGTATGAACACATCAATTCACATCAATTCTTGTGACAGGAGTATCTTTTGGAAGAGGAATTAAGCCTGAGGAAGCAAGAGGAAGAAAGGTGGAAGATGGAAGAACAAAAGCTTATGGAAAAGGAGTTTCATAATGCGTTGATAGAGGAGACGAAACGCCGGTTGGAAAGGGAAGAGCTGTTGAAGATTGCACGCGAGAAGAATAAAAAGTTATTTGCTTTTTATAATTCAGAACATTGGAAAAGAGCAAAGGCAGACATGGAACCTGACAAGAGGAGTAAAAAAGATGGCTCTGAGTCGTCGTATTACTGGTCCGAAAAATTTGTGGAAGCTCAAAAAAATCGAACACCCCCTTATGGCTGTCGGGATCCAGATATGACTGACTATTTAAAAGATGTTCAACCTTGGGTGGAGGTATCAAAACAATTTCTATTTTCTTACGTTTAACGTTAATGTTATTTTTTCTAATATAGTAACAATCTGTGTGTAGAATCTTACTCGCTGCAACAATTTTATCGACAAAGTACATCTTACTAATGATTACGACGAATTCCTTGGAAAGCCGGGGCCCCTTCTTTATATATTTCCTTGGTCCAAAGAACCAGTACGTGTTGATCGGAGGTTTTGGGAGAGCTTAGTTTGTTTAGATCCTCCAAAAAAAGGGTGGCTCATGGATGAGGTCAGAGTCGTACTTTTTCATTTATAGTTATTGTAAATCTATTGTTTTTCATTTCTTCGGGTATTTGTCTCACGAATACTGTTTTGCGTTGGTTTTCACAACACATAGAGTTGTGGGTCGAATACATGTTGCATTTCAGACCCGATGACGCTGATTGGGCTATGGTTAGTCCATACTTTGTTTAGCTGCCATTGCAGGACTCCATCCCCATTTGGTATACTAATTGAAACAAGTACAAAATTCCATGGGCCGATGTTGACCAGGTAATACGTGTATTCATCCCCTGTGTATACATATATTGACTTATTTGCCTCAGAACACGACATATATACATTTATTTTTATTTTTTCGTTACAGGTTTTTATGCCTATCAACGAAAAGGAAAAACATTGGTTTCTGGCCCAGTTCGATATCAGGACAGGGGTTGTAACGTTTTATGACAGTGGTGAAAAGCATGAACCTGAGTGCCGTCCTTGGTATTTAAATATGCGGGCATATTTAGAGGTAAAACTTCAAATTTGTTACTAAATAATACTAGTAAAAGCTGAAATGCATTTGGTTTTTGTTGTCTTTATACTAAGATCAATATACTAGTTCACTTTCAACTATAAGTCTTTAAAGTTCAGGTACTTGTATATTAAAAGTTCAGGTACTTGGACAAGTATCTTCTTAAATGTAACATAAGTCAACTCTTTAAACTCTATGTAAGTACAATTGCCCATTAAGTGTTCCTTAAAGTTCAGGTACTTGGACAAGTATCTTCTTAAATGTTAAGTCTTATTTATACTCTTTTTCTTTACACCATTCTACACCCACACTACAATTACACCTCCATCTATACCTTTATACTCTTCTTCTTTGCACCATGTTTGACAACATTTCATTTGAAGTTCAAATGGACATTGTCCGTAGGCTTCCTGTCAAGCACATACTTCAATGCCGAAGTGTATCAAAGGGTTAGAAGGCTGGCATTGACACCTTGCATTTCACTGCTCGTTGCGGGGTTCACCCAGCTGATAGTTTCCCCTATGTTTTACGCTATCAGCAAGGGTATAAAGGTTACATGTCTTACCTTTGTCAGAATTTCTCTTTAACACCTGTACCTACAAACCTATCTTTTTCTGACTTGATACCTATTGGCTGCTCACACAGAGTTTGGGGTTTTTCATATGGACTGATGCGTGGTTTTGCGACCTTACAACAGGTTTTACCTCTCGAGGGATCTCAAGAGGCTTGCAATCCCCACCAGGCAGTGTACCTGACCGATGTAGTATAGTGTAGTGGCAAGTACCGGGGGATTGATCGTTCTCTAGGGGAATAGTGTCGTTATGATTGAAAAACTACTCTAATAGGTCTAAGGGTGAGGGAAGATTCTTTTTGTATTTTTTTATATTTTTATAAAAGCAAGTAAAATCTCGGGTTTGAAGGAGTGGGCGGAATTAGTTGCTAGTCAACTAACCCAAATAACTACAATTGCAAATAAAATAAAATAACTGAAAATAAAAAGGTTGTGGAACTTATATGGAGAGAAATGTGTTTACTTAGATTTCCTTACTCCCTAACTACTTTTTTACTGGTTGATTAGTGTGTATTAATTGCGTGGATGACGGGTGTATTCCTTAATACCAATCGTGGGGTGGCGTACGTACTTCCCCAACTCTACAAGCTCCTACTTCACTCCTATGTCGAGCCGGCTAAGAAGCTCCTAACATGGGATCACTAGAATTCGCTCATGCATTAAATACAACCATAATAACCTTAGTACGCATTGGTTCATGTTTCTTAAGACGTTCAAGCAAGTTACCGTATAGGAGGTTAGCCAGTTTTCTTAAGCCTAACATCGATAAACAATCATCCAATACAATTAGTAACACACCAACAACCAGTAATCAATAGTTAGGTTTCATTAGATCTAAGCAAACACAAGATAAATCTAGCCTAGCATGTTAAATAAAAGACAAGAACAAGATATAATCAAACAACACATAGACATATTGAATGATTAATTGATTACTTATCTTCAATTGAACATGGGAGATCCAAGGGTATAAAACCCTTAAAAATAGCAGAAAAATCGTCTTAGGGTTTCTCCTCACAAAGTTGCACACTAATGACTAAAAATTATGAAAATATATATAGGAAAACAGATCTGACAGCGTCACGTTATGGAGCGTGACGCCGTCACCTCGCCGCGGTTAGGGTTTATTGATGGCCTTCTTGACGTCGTCCCCTTTTAATCGTCCAAAATCCTCTCTGGCTTATCAAGGGTTGACGGCGTCACACTGGGGCTTGACGCCGTCACAGGTATTATTCCAGCAGATTTAGAGACTTTGTCGTTTTCTTCACTTTTATGCTCCAAAAACGTCCAAAATGCTTCCTTTTCCAGATTTCTTCTCCAAAGTACCTAAAATGACAAAAGGAACGATTTAGGGCAATATTTGATCAAATTAATACGATTTAGGGCTTAAATGACCCCCTAAAAGCGGTACACTTTTCGCTTCATCAAATACCCTTACACTTGAGATTTGCTTGTCCTCAAGCAAATGCGCTTTTATTCTAATCAAAATACAAGTTAGGGGTCATTTAACGCTAATATAAAAGTAATTACAACAAATAGTCGTTCCACTTTAATCATAATAAGCACGGAGATTACAAACTAGCACCTCACAAGTAGTGTTTAGATACTCACATCTCTCAGGTGTCATAAAAGTATATCTCATAAATGAAAATGAATAATATCTCTCACTACCTGTCATAGCAAATAGATTACCATAGGCTTGGGAAAGGATCAAAAACCTCCTCCACTAGGCGTAAGCACCTAAGATAAACTATCAAAGAGGGCTTTTAAACGGGTTATAACGTTAGGTGTAGGGATATGATAAACACGGTTTTGTTGGATAAAGGATATTTTACTGGTGGCGAGTTAAAGATCTTGATTAATTACATGTACAATATGGCGTTGCTAAGCCAAGACTAGACTCGACTTAAGCTAATGAAAGAAATAACAAAAAGATAAAATAAACATAAAATGAAACGGGATGGTAGTCCGTATTTTTTTTTTTTTTTTTTTTTTTTTGTGCATACACTCTTGCCCTACCATCCAAAATAATACATCGTAGGGGGGTTGTATCCCCCTTACACTTGAACTTTTACATAACTTTACAATTAACTATTCTAATGACTCGAATTAAGATAATCGAAACACTTGGAGTACTTTTAAAATATTTAGCACATATGGGGGTAATAATGTTGTTCTTCCCCATTACTCCATTACACTAGTACTTTACCCATGAGTCCCAATCGTCCCAAAACAATATGTACAAGGATATGACTCGACTTAGCAACCATGTAATCAATTAGATAATTAACTTGGGGTTTAAACAAATGTTGTCACAATAATGCACTAAAAATGAGTGCATACAAGGTAGGCTAAGGCGATTTGGGTGTACATTTAAGTGGGGTGTAAACAAATTCTTACTTTAAGTAAAATGCTTAAAGTTAGAAACGAAAAGATAGGCTCTGAGGGGTGTACTAGGGGTATCGTGTACTAAAAATGAGTACAACGCAAAGGGTGTGGGAGAATTACTTGACCAATGTAGCCAATGTAATTATAACAAAAACACAGGTGTAAAACAATGGGTTAATCCTAATGCCTCTTATCATGCAGTAAATCTAACTACACGAATGTAGTCTCACTTGTGGCCTCGGAATGGTCCTAACGCAAGTTCTAGAATCTAAGTGCTACCGGTACACACATCATAGCATAAATGCTTTTCCTACCAATTCTAGGGGTGAACCTCACATATTTGGGGGTGGAAAATTTTTTAGTGGTACGGTTTTGTGCTAGTCATATAACTCCTATCCGTGAGACGCTCATTAAGACCAAAGTTTCACTCCTATATGTTGTAAAAAAATTTAAATTTGGCACTAAAATTGCCTTAACAAGTATTTCTCTCAGTTTTATTACACATCTACCATTAAACAAACAAAAATCAAGTGCAATTGTATTCTCTAAGGTATCGTACTTTACCCCCCCCCCCCTTACACTTAAGATGAACATTGTCCCCAATGTTCAAATAACAAGATGTATAAGTAAATAAGGTAAAAGAATGAAATCAAATACTCCCCTGATTCGCTCGGTGGATAAAGAGGTAACATGGTTAGATCTTCTTCCAAGGTAATGTTGAAACTTCAAGATTAAAGCAGCGCCAAAAGCTAGATTCCACATACATCTCCTTGTCCAAAATAACCTGTTAAACCTGAGAAAACAAACACGAAAACCTGCATAACTGATGCGTGTATGTCGTTGCGGTTTAGCAGTATTAATGCCTACTCAAGTTTTAAATTTATATTTAGCCGACTTATCAATAACACACACACTTAACGAGCAGTGTACCCGGTCAGTATGAATATAATGGTAAGTAGAGTGTCGATCACTAAGAGTGGAACGTATTATCTAGTTATTCTAATCAGTATTTTAATATATTAAGTTAGCTATACAACCTAATCTATCGCAAGGGGGGTCAGCCTGAGAGACTGGCACGATTTGGTTGCAATTAAATAATAAACTAAACCAATAGGCACGAATCAGCGAATAGCACACACGTACACAGATAAATACTCGAGACAATAAGAAGGCTGTCCTGATAGATAAGTAGTTTGTCACTTGTTTTATTGCTAGTTTTATATGAAGTGTATAGTTCGATGCAACGCACCGAGATTAAGTCCTTTCTCGTTGGTTCTAATCTTATCGGCGAGTAAACCCTTAATGATTACTTATGACTATCCTATTTATCTTTCTTCCTACTTTTCTACAGACGATAGAATGCATAGGCGATCTAATAAATAGGCGAGGGCAGAGGCATGGCGACCCGATCAACGCTCAGCTAGACACAGAGGTTATCAATGCACTAATAAAAGTCACCAAAGACATCAACATATAAACTTTAATTAATGAGAAAGCAGTTTTAAGGGAGTGCAATCTTTCCGTTGTCACATTACACAAGCCACCAATCTTGATGAATTAAAGTTTACTAACACAATAAAACAAAACTACTTAATGAATTAAACACATGCAGCACCTTCTTACAGCTCTTGTATCTTCGTTTGGGTGTGTCTTGTGCTGCCTTAATCGACTGAATTCATCCTAGGTTTCTGTACTTCGGCCTTCGGATATAATATATGCGCCGAAATTCGTCTGGTCTTGGGGTATTTATAGTTTCTGTCTGAGGGTAAGATGCGGCGCATCTAGTAAGTAGATGCGGCGCATTGACTTAACTTCGCGTGGGGTCCAAGATTATAATATTCAGGAATATTCGTACACCGCCAGAAGATGCGGCGTAACTTCATTTATAGATGCGGCGCATGTCCTCTTGTATCTTGGATCGTATCTGGTGAAATATTGATAGTGATGTGCCGTATGTGATAAGCAAGATGCGGCGCATCTGGAGCAGAATGTCTTGATCTTGTACATTTCAGTAGACTCTTAACTTCTTGCATGTTTTGCTCCATAATTAGTCCAAAATCGCCAAGTTTCACCAAATGCTTGTTTTCAACTGAGAATTACAAAAGTAAACGATTAAGTATCAATCCTCATACATAATATAATAAAACAAGTCAAATTAATAGGATAAATGATAGTAATAAAATGTACTTATTTGAGTTCATCAAATATCCCCCCACTTGAACTTTACTTGTCTCCAAGTAAACCTTAGAATTAATCTTATGAAAATGTATCCTAAAAGATATTAGGATTTATTTTTATATTTAAGCATGTATTCATTTTTTTTGTCATAATCACACAACTAAACACTTAACGAATTAGAAGTAAAATAAAATAATTTGATAAAAGCAAATCTAATCGTTTAACTGTCCAGTCACGACGAATATTCTATCATAAGCTTGGCAAGTATACACATCTCCCCCACTAAAGCCAAGGAACAACAAGTCTAAAGTGGTAAAAAGGGTTTTTAGGCTTAAGGGTTAATTATTCTTAATCTCTATCGATCTCAAATTCCAGAAAAGGCGACAAAATCACAAATACATGATCGAATCCACGAACACGATACTTGCAATTGCTCAAATCCTTAACTCGAATAGGTTAAAGATAGGTCCAAACTTCACCAATAATAATATATCAAAAAGGGCGACAAAATCATAAATACATAGCCGAATCCACGACTACGATACTTAAGATTGCTCAAATCCCTAATCTCAATAAATCAAAGGTTTGGTTGGATATAGAATAATACAGGGTATGGATAATATTTGGGATATAAACTGGTGTAAAAATGAAAAATAAACGAAACAAATAAATTAAAATCCTAAGTGTGGTTAATCACTATCCCAACCATCCCATGAATAAGACTCATATCATAGAATAACTCACGCTTTAACACTTGAAACACACGCTTTAGGTAGACACGAATTATACTCAACAAGATCTCAATCAAAGAATAAACCTTAGTTGGCGTTCCCATAACTGCCAACTCCCATTCAATCCATAGATATAGTACAACAATTAGTGGTGATATCGACCACTTAATACAAAACTTTACATAAGTTGGTTTAAAAGAAACATCCAACTTTTCTTTTTCTTTTTCTTTTCTCATTTTTTCGATTTTTTTTTTTTTTTTTTTTTTTTTTTTAAACAAAGATGTAAAAAATTTTACCACATCACCAAAATGATAATTCTGGATAATTTTTCCATACTTTTCATGACTTCAGAAATAACGGTAATAGTGAAAGTAGTAAACACACGAAAAATAAACTCAAATATATACAATATTTACTTTCACTCCAATTGCATTGTGCAATTTCCTGACCTAACCATAGATAATGAATTACGCACGCGAACACAGGTAATGTAAGGAAACACACTTTGCCTAAAGCAATTAACCAAACACGGATTTTAATCTACAGGGTAGGCTAAGGTGTAAGGGTGTAACGAAACATTATAACAAAGGTGTAAGAAACGAAAGGAATGGCTCTGAGTGTTTTTCTAGGGGTATCTTACTCTAAAAATGAGAGTAACAAAAGGGTTTATACGGGGGTTAACTAACCAGTGTAGTTAGCTAATAACACATAACATATAAGGCTTTTTGGGTGTAATCCTAGAAATTTTACCAATTTAGACAAGTCATTCCAATTATATAAATAATACTCATTATGGTGGTCTCGAATAGTATACAAGCCAAGTTCTAAAGTTTACAAGTCACCGGCACACTCATAGATTTGTGAGTTTTGAAAAATCACAATTTTTGAAAATAACGTCATGTGTGCAGCTATGCAACTTAGACTTTAAACAAAAACATGCTAAAATTTTTAAAATTTTTATATATTAAGCATATTTTGAAAAGTTTAGGACAAGTAAGTGTTAAGTGTTCTAATTCTCCAATCCCCCCACTTAAGTTAAACAACGTCCTCGTTGTTTGTATAAAAGGTTAAAAAAAAAACTGGAAAAAAAAAGAATTAGAACAGAAAAACTCCCCTGAGATTTGCTCGGTATGATCCTCCATTTGTATAAGAGCAAAAATCATCTTTCTTGTGGATTAGAACGTTTAAGCTTCATAATCGATGTATCCACAGGAAATGCAGGAATCTATAATACCACCAAGGCTTTAAAAACACACCTAAGTTAAGAAAGGTTCAACTTGCATAACACATTAGTAGTTAGTTAAAAAAATAAAACATAAAAATTAAAAATGAAAATCATCAGGTCAGTCGATGCGCCGTATCTTATGGAAGAAGATACGCCGTATCGAGCCTGGAATAAATACGGATCAGAATAGAAGATGCGCCGCATCCTTAACCAGGGATGCGCCGCATTAAAATAAACTGATAAAAAGTTTTAAAGTCGAAAATAAAAATGCAGAAAAATAAAGATATGACCTTTGCAGGAGATGCGTCGCATCTCAGGATTGAGATGCGCCGTATCCTCTGCGGCCTGACTGACTCGACACAAACAGAAAATTAAAAGATAAATCCGGGTTGTCTCCCGGTCAGCACTTGTCTTTATTCCAGAGTCTTCAAGTTAGACTCACGTTCAGCTCATCATTTAGTCCTTGTCACGGTCCATCCTTCTTCCTTCATCCGAAAGACGTTCCCGTATAGCTTTGCGACGTTTTCTTTCGTGCGACTTAGTCTAGTATAACTCTTGGTCTTTGTCGCAACATATTCTTCATCTGGACTCAAAGAATATTTGATGATTTTAAATTTTTCAGAAATAATCATGGGTGGCTCATTATAAGGAATCCCAAGTAGTTGACACTTTCTTTTGGTGAACTCTTCCTCGTCTTTATCAACAAACTTAAAATAAGGATCCTTAATCAAATAGTCATCTAATTCATCAATTAATGACTCATTGCAATCATCTTGAATTGCTTCCCATTCTCTTTCCAATTCCCATTGTAGCCGTCGACTAAGCTTCGTGTAATCATCAAATTGTTCATGCACCCATTCCCAGAAAGTAGTGTCCGATGTTCCCTTAAGTCCTTTCAAGTATTCAATTCTACCCTTTTCTTGCAAAGCTTCCGCTTTTTGTGGGCAGTCTTCAACATTATCGTACCACTCATAATCTTCAAAGGTTACATCTTATCCAACCCGTTTCATCCCAATAATACTTCCCCCATTACAGGTTCCGTTACTCTTATAATCACAGGTCGGCCAAACACTACTCCCATCCTTGAAAATGAAAGGTGTACAGGTGTGATTAATGTGCTCAAATTCCCATGGTTTATCCCAAACCCATGGTACTTGGTCATTCCATTCGTAGTACCAGGTGTTTTTGAAATCGTCATAAGTCTTAAATCCTGGTAGATCTCTAGTTAGCACATCATTGTCGACTTGAAGAAGGTAGTTAAATTCCTTGAATTGCTTGCACAAGGGTGTCTCATAATCGAACACGTCAATGTCAATTCTGAATAATTCTTCAATGCCCTCATTGACTGTTGAATCATGAAGTGACGACCCATAGTCGTTCTCTACTTCTTCGTCTTCTCCTCTCATCCAATATACCCATAATGCATCCTTAGTAGCTCGATCCATACTCTTATGGTTATTGAACTTACTAGCCAACCACTCTGAAAAATCAACATCGTTAGGATCATGGTCAACGTCAAAGCAAGCTTTTCCAATCATATTCCTCCTTATCTCCATGAGCTCGTTAAATTGCTCCTTAAAACTACGTGTCAACCATGAAGTCATAATCCGCTTGACTTCATTTGCAGGGGCAAATTTCGGACTACCATATTTAAGTTCAAGCCAATCATTGAGGGAGAGGTCCATCAATCTTACCAACTTGCCATGAAATAGTAACTCCGCCACAGCATAAATTCTTTTATCGTCCAGATAGTTCTCATTTAATCCCCAGTACTGTTCGGAATAAGGCATGTAAGAGATTTGGGTATTGCCTCCACCACAGCTTTTGTTGCTTGAGTCCATGTATGCAAGATAGAATTTCCCATCATCTTCTTCGATAGTAGTCCAGTTCAATCCTTTGGATTCAATGATAGGCCATAAGAGCAACAGTTCATCTCCAGTGTACCTCACAAATACATCATAAGAGAATACCCCTTTGTCAATGTTGCATAAACGCATGAATTCCTTAAAAGCAGCTTCAAGAGGGGTCTCCCAAGAGAATAAATCTGCATCGATCATGAGCACATTGAATGAATCCGAAAGCAAGAATTCCTTAGCAAGATATCCGTTAACTGACATGTCTTCCATAGCAAAATCTGTCATCAAAGGTAAAATCATCAGTAGGATTTGTTCGCTAGAAGAGAAATTAATGAATATAGAAACGGATATAAGAATAAAAATAACTGATATTTGCAGACGATGCGCCGTATCCAAAAAGTTGGATACGCCGTATCTTATAATCGTTAAAATTAAATCAGACTTTTATTCAGAAAATAGATACGCCGCTTAGAAAATCGAATGCGCCGTATCAATTTTAATTATCAAAAATCGATATACTTATTAAAATTAAATGCGTCGTATTAACAAAAGTTAATGCGCCGTATCTTCGTTACGTTTCAAAATATAAGATTTTTGATTCAGAAGATGCGCCGTATCGATAAAAATCGATACGCCGTATCTGTTTAATAATTCGAAAACTGTTTTTAATTAAAATAATAGATACGCCGTATCTGCTAAAGCAGATGCGTCGTATGGCGTTAACGTTTAGAAATTTTTTTTTTATCAAAAACAGATACGCCGTATCTTGGGGAAAAGATGCGTCGTATCGAATTAATTAAACGCGTTGTATTTTAAAAAAATTAAACGCAATACGCCGTATCTGAGAAATCAGATGCGCCGTATCGTTTGATTTAGCTCAGAACAACGATAGCATATGCAGAAAATACGAAAAAAAAACAAATAAAACACACGAAAATAAACACAAATAAAAGCAAACAAATAACACACAAAAACAGAAATATGCAAAATAATACAATGAATGCAAATTAATCTAATACACAACAAATTAGCGGTTAGATAAAAAAAAATTAAAAACCTAATTAAAATACTAATTTAAATTAACAGATAATAACAATTCACTCCCCGGCAACGGCGCCAAAAACTTGATGCGCGTGTATGTCGTTGCGGTTTAGCAGTATTAATGCCTACTCAAGTTTAAATTTATATTTAGCCGACTTATCAATAACACACACACTTAACGAGCAGTGTACCCGGTCAGTATGAATATAATGGTAAGTAGAGTGTCGATCACTAAGAGTGGAACGTATTATCTCGTTATCCTAATCAGTATTTTAATATATTAAGTTAGCTATACAACCTAATCTATCGCAAGGGGGTCAGCCTGAGAGACTGGTACGATTTGGTTGCAATTAAATAATAAACTAAACCAATAGGCACGAATCAGCGAATAGCACACACGTACACAGATAAATACTCGAGACAATAAGAAGGCTGTCCTGATAGATAAGTAGTTTGTCACTTGTTTTATTGCTAGTTTTTATGAAGTGTATAGTTCGATGCAACGCACCGAGATTAAGTCCTTTCTCGTTGGTTCTAATCTTATCGGCGAGTAAACCCTTAATGATTACTTATGAGTATCCTATTTATCTTTCTTCCTACTTTTCTACAGACGATAGAATGCATAGGCGATCTAATAAATAGGCGAGGGCAGAGGCATGGCGACCCGATCAACGCTCAGCTAGACACAGAGGTTATCAATGCACTAATAAAAGTCACCAAAGACATCAACATATAAACTTTAATTAATGAGAAAGCAGTTTTAAGGGAGTGCAATCTTTCCGTTGTCACATTACACAAGCCACCAATCTTGATGAATTAAAGTTTACTAACACAATAAAACAAAACTACTTAATGAATTAAACACATGCAACACCTTCTTACAGCTCTTGTATCTTCGTTTGGGTGTGTCTTGTGCTGCCTTAATCGACTGAATTCGTCCTAGGTTTCTGTACTTCGGCCTTCGGATATAATATATGCGCCGAAATTCGTCTGGTCTTGGGGTATTTATAGTTTCTGTCTGAGGGTAAGATGCGGCGCATCTAGTAAGTAGATGCGGCGCATTGACTTAACTTCGCGTGGGGTCCAAGATTATAATATTCAGGAATATTCGTACACCGTCAGAAGATGCGGCGTAACTTCATTTATAGATGCGGCGCATGTCCTCTTGTATCTTGGATCGTATCTGGTGAAATATTGATAGTGATGCGCCGTATGTGATAAGCAAGATGCGGCGCATCTGGAGCAGAATGTCTTGATCTTGTACATTTCAGTAGACTCTTAACTTCTTGCATGTTTTGCTCCATAATTAGTCCAAAATCACCAAGTTTCACCAAATGCTTGTTTTCAACTGAGAATTACAAAAGTAAACGATTAAGTATCAATCCTCATACATAATATAATAAAACAAGTCAAATTAATAGGATAAATGATAGTAATAAAATGTACTTATTTGAGTTCATCAATAACATCGGCGGGATAAATCTATATAAGGATATAATGCTTGTGGAATGATTATTTTGCAGATTCCTGGAGTTTATAAGTTAGAGATTTAATAAAAACTTTTTATGATTCCGGTAGAAAAACAAAACTTTCAAAAATTTCAGAAAATTAAAACCTGACGCCGTCAGAAATGATCTGACAGATTTTTCATGTTAAGTTTCCGGAAAATTTCTGGAAAAACCTATACCTTACTTCCTGGAAATCCTGCAAAATATCATTATGACTCGATACAAGCATTTGACTCAAACAATTACTAATATGTATGTTAATTTATTATTGTTACGATTCATGTTCATTTGTTCTAATAAACCGATTTGGATTTCCTTACACTTAACTTTTGCAAAATACCTTTATATGTAGTTAAGACGAAGTTAAAAACAAGATAAAGCATTTTCACAATTTAGTTTCGAACATGAATCAATAATAATAAAAATTAAACATACGTACGGAAGCAAATAAAATCAAACAAACAAATAAATAAACACACAAAGCAAATAAAGCTTGGGTTGCCTCCCAAGAAGCGCTTTTCTTTATTAACGAGTCTTGTAGCTAGACTCAAAGTCACCGTACATTACGTGACTCCATCATTGGTCACGGTTTCTAGGCCATTCTCATGTCCGGTTTTATATTCCGGTCCTAATTTCAAACAATCCTTGTAGTAACCGGATATCCTTTCCATAACATAGTCTACTCCTTTACTTCTATCTCCATCATTCCTATAGTAGACTGCTTGCTTAAGCTGCTTCTCAACATTTGACAAGTGTTGGAATTGCTCTATCTTATATGGCATTTGGTAGTTTACCTCATCGGTCTCATCCTTAAATCTAACTATCCCTAAGAAAGGTTCATAAGTCATTCTAGAGACCTCAACAAATGGTTTTCCAAAAACTACTTGAGTTAAGCATGCATCGACTATTGGGCGAATATCTTCTACAATTACAAAGTCGGTGGCATAGGTGAAGTTTCCTACATAAACCGGTAATCCCTTAACTCTTCCCGTGAAGTTACTCATCCAACCCTTATCAGGGAGCATCCTATACCCAAGTTGATTTTTCATTATCAAGTTGTAGTGGGCTCTAGTCATGATGTTTATGGGCGATCTAAGGTCGATGTAAGCTTTCCACACATGTAAATGTCCGATGTTGCATGGTATGTTGAGATTAGAAGGGTCGCCCATTTCTATAATTGGTCTACCTAGGAAGTATGGTGTCTCGGGGTCATCGAATAAGTCTGTATGATATGCGCGTTCTTCCTTAGTGGGTAGCCTATTGAAGTAGTCCTCATCATCATCTACTTTTTCAATCTCACTTTTCCTAACTTCTTTATCAACCTAGACTTTCTTAACCTCATCCTCAGGTTCACTATTATCCTCATTCCTATCAATTGGTTTAATAGTGACAATGTTGACGAAGTGGACATATTTGGATGAAGAGGGGTCTTTTACTTGGGGTCCGCTATTTGTGTTCCTAGCGTCCTTATGTGGAGGTGATAGCACTTGGTTATTGAGGGCTTTCAATAAGCTGTCAATTTTATTGGTCATCTCCGTTTGTTGTTGATTGAATTTGGATTCGAATCTAGCTATCCGAGCTTCTTGAGATGCCATAAATTTGGACATTAATCCTTCAAGATTATTGGTACTACCATAATTATTGGAAGGATTGTTATTGAAAGTACGGTTCGAGGATGAACCGCTTGATTGGAAACGATTAGGTGGGTTGGAAGAATTGGTTTGTTGTGCGTTTTGGTTTTGTATCCACCTAAGGTTTGGGTGATTTTTCCATGAGGGGTTGTATGAATCACCGTAGGGGTTTGGCTCGGGTTTAAAAGTGTACCTCTTGTCTCCCGCTCCGTCGGTACGCGAGGATGCGTAGTCCGCAAAAGCTTGTTCGGGGAGTTCCACGCAATCACGAGTGTCGTGGGGACCACTACATAATTCACATGAAGAAGTGATTTTGTTCACTTGGCTTGAAGGTTTAGGAGCCTCGTAGGATTTCATAAGAAACTTGACTTGGTCTTCAAGTTCTATGATCCTACGGTCGGAAGTGCTTGAATTGTTCGAAGGCAAAGATATTGCCTTGACCGTTTTATTCAAATCACGGGGATCATTCCAACTTTCATTGTCATAAAGAGCAAGATCTTCCAGGAGAGCCCATGATTGTTCCGCACTTAGATCACGTAGCTTACCACCGGCCGATTGGTCAATGGTTTGCCTTGTGGAGAGATTGATGTGGTCATAGAAGATTTGGACTTGGAGCCAAAGCTCTATGCCATGGTGAGGGACTTTTTGGAGTAAGTCCTTGAATCGAGTCCATGCCTCGTAGAGGGTTTCGCCTTGACGTTGTTGGAACATCAAGATATCATTCCTTAGCTTGGTAGTTCTTCCTGGTGGGAAAAACTGAGCAAGGAAACGAGTGGTGAGATCATCCCAAGAGGTGATGGATCCTGCGGGTAGACGCTCTAGCCATTGACTAGCTTGGTCCCGCAGAGAGAATTGAAAGAGACGCAGTCGGGTCGTCTCTCGAGTGGCAACATCAAGGTCTATGGAATCAACGATTTTGAGAAAGTCCTTGAGATGTTGATTAGGATCTTCGGAACGAAGTCCATGAAATGCGCATCCGCTTTGCACCAACCGGATGGTGTCGGATCGCAAGGGAGTGACATTGGCTCCTTGAGTGAGCTCAATGGTGTTTCGATAGCCATGGTGGCTAGGACGAGAGTAGTCTCCTAAGGTACGGGCTCTAGGAGGTGGGTTGTTGGGATCGAGGATATTACCACCTTCCATGATGTCGGATGGTAATGGTTACGAACAAAGAAACGAAGAAAAAAGATAGACTAAAGAAAACCTAGAAAAATAAAATAAAAATCTCACTAGAAAGGAATCTAGTGAGTAGACCTAATAAAATAAAAATTCAACCTAAACAATAACTATTCCCCGGCAGCGGCGCCAAAAACTTGATGCGTGGTTTTGCGACCTTACAACAGGTTTTACCTCTCGAGGGATCTCAAGAGGCTTGCAATCCCCACCAGGCAGTGTACCTGACCGATGTAGTATAGTGTAGTGGCAAGTACCGGGGGATTGATCGTTCTCTAGGGGAATAGTGTCGTTAGGATTGAAAAACTACTCTAATAGGTCTAAGGGTGAGGGAAGATTCTTTTTGTATTTTTTTATATTTTTATAAAAGCAAGTAAAATCTCGGGTTTGAAGGAGTGGGTGAAATTAGTTGCTAGTCAACTAACCCAAATAACTACAATTGCAAATAAAATAAAATAACTGAAAATAGAAAGGTTGTGGAACTTATATGGAGAGAAATGTATTTACTTAGATTTCCTTACTCCCTAACTACTTTTTTACCGGTTGATTAGTGTGTATTAATTGCGTGGATGACGGGTGTATTCCTTAATACCAATCGTGGGGTGGCGTACGTACTTCCCCAACTCTACAAGCTCCTACTTCACTCCTATGTCGAGCCGGCTAAGAAGCTCCTAACATGGGATCACTAGAATTCTCTCATGCATTAAATACAACCATAATAACCTTAGTACGCATTGGTTCATGTTTCTTAAGACGTTCAAGCAAGTTACCGTATAGGAGGTTAGCCAGTTTTCTTAAGCCTAACATCGATAAACAATCATCCAATACAATTAGTAACACACCAACAACCAGTAATCAATAGTTAGGTTTCATTAGATCTAAGCAAACACAAGATAAATCTAGCCTAGCATGTTAAATAAAAGACAAGAACAAGATATAATCAAACAACACATAGACATATTGAATGATTAATTGATTACTTATCTTCAATTGAACATGGGAGATCCAAGGGTATAAAACCCTTAAAAATGGCAGAAAAATCGTCTTAGGGTTTCTCCTCACAAAGTTGCACACTAATGACTAAAAATTATGAAAATATATATAGGAAAACAGATCTGACGGCGTCACGTTATGGAGCGTGACGCCGTCACCTCGCCGCGGTTAGGGTTTATTGATGGCCTTCTTGACGTCGTCCCCTTTTAATCGTCCAAAATCCTCTCTGGCTTATCAAGGGTTGACGGCGTCACACTGGGGCTTGACGCCGTCACAGGTACTATTCCAGCAGATTTAGAGACTTTGTCGTTTTCTTCACTTTTATGCTCCAAAAACGTCCAAAATGCTTCCTTTTCCAGATTTCTTCTCCAAAGTACCTAAAATGACAAAAGGAACGATTTAGGGCAATATTTGATCAAATAAATACGATTTAGGGCTTAAATGACCCCCTAAAAGCGGTACACTTTTCGCTTCATCATGGACCAATTCTCCCTCACTACATGGCTTTTGTTTGGAACCCATCGATCAGAAGATCAGTGGGAACATTTGTCCCTTATCTGACAACTGGCCATGAATATGAAAAGCGTCTGTTGGCTTTTGGGGTTCGACCTGACAACCTAGACCCAACAATTCTAAAGATTTCATACCCGTTCAATCCTCAAAATCCATGGTGTGTCTTACTTTTCTCCTTCTCCTCAAAAGAATGGAAGATTTTAGAAACTCAGTTTTTGCCTCGTCAATCAGTCAGACTAAAAAAGGCAACTCAAGCTGTTGTTGATGGGCGTATCTTCTGGTATGCTTATGAAAAGTTGTTTGCTAATGATGTTAGCTCATACAAGAGCTATATGATGGTTTCTTTCGACTTGGTGACCCAGCGTTTCCAGGTTTTAGACATACCAGACCAGCTATTAGTCAAACTTCCTTTACCATTCTATGTTTCTAACCTAAGAGACAACGTAGTTGTTTCCGGAAACATAAATGGTGAGGACAACTATGTATTTTGTGTATGGATCTTAGAGGTGGTTGAGGGAAACATTGAATCGTTTGACTATCTAATTACCATTCCTACCCCTTGTGCACTGAAATTAATTGGATTTGCTGATAACAACGACCCAATACTCGAAGTTCAGAACCCGGAAGAATGGGCTACGACTCTTGTACTCTACAATGTTGCTTCCGGTACCTTTTAGAATATGGGTGCCGAGGGAAATGGTGCTTCCTTTTTCATCAGTCCCAACTGCGAGTCACTCATTCTGCAAACTCATGATGATAAAATGGCTTATTAGATCGTTGGGTTTTATCGGTTGTGTACCATGTTGCATTCAAGTATCTTTTGTAGTCAGTGTATGTTCATGTTTAAACATGCTTTATGGTTTAGAAGGGTCGTACGTAGTTTATGTTATCTAGCTGTAGGTTATCGGTTATAATATTTTGTAATGTGTATCTTTTCAATGAATCTATGTTTATGCTTATTTTGTCAGTATTATATGTTTTGTTTCATTATTTTATAGTGTTGTTGTGGTTGTTTTTGCTAATACGTTTCAATCTATCTACAGACTGGACTTCTGATTGTTCTAGACCAAGCCAATGTCTTCGTGAAGAAAGGTATAAATACTAAAACGTATGCCATCACCTATACATATGCAAAGAACGTTCCAGAGCAGGGGGGCCTGTTTGGTGATTGTGGTATTTGGGTCTGCATATTCTTATACCGATTGGCACATGGGAATTCGTTGGACGTGGAAAGTCCTGTTCAGGCAGCTATTGCTTACCGTGAGCATATGGCTAGGTTCTTTTTCCAACACAGAGTGTGTAGTTGGTAATTATCGACTATGGTGGTTGTAATTCGAACAATTATATTTTGTTGTAATAGAATTTTTTTAGGATATGTTATGTAATGTGATCCCTGTTATGGGACTAGTACGTTATACTTTGGTTGTCATGTATGTATCCTTGTACATTAAAATGTCATGGATTTGTTTTGGCTCATGGCTTGTTCTTGGGTATTCGACTGCACTAACTAGTAAGACAGTTTCATAATTTGGTTAAGCTTGTTTGGTTTATATATTTCAATTAAGGTTACTGCTCACTTAGATAATTTATTTGCAGCACACTAGTAGCGTTAAACGACTCATGGACTTGCATGTGATGTAAACCTTGCTAGAAAGTTGTTTCACCAGGTACACTTTATTTAACTTAACATTATTTTTATTAATGCATGTATATATATGCTTTTAAATTGTTACCAATAATGCATGCATATATCCTAAAGATCTTTTGAAGATCATAAAGACAAAAGTAACCCAACTTAAGTAGTATATTATACATATAAAACAGTTCACACATAAAGACAATAAGCCTACACTTCATACATATAAGACTACACAGAAAATAAAAACACATATAGGATCAGAAATCTTCCAAGTGATAAGGCTTATATGATTCCGAGTATGAATTTAGGTTGATGCCAGAATTAGATGGTTCACCGCCCTAGACTGCGTCACCCTCATAAAGGTTGTTAGATGCTTCACCCATCCACTGTAAGTCTTCCCAATCCGCGTAAATTCTGCCATTACGGAAATACTCATCGTCCCCATCTGTTTTCGGCTCCACTACCACTTCGCTTTCAGTATCTGTCTTACGCTTACGAGTTCCCTTACGAATTTGCTGCGAACATATTTATTATATGAGCAACGACTAGGACACAAACATGAGTTATACAATTGTAGCAAGTTTCAAAATTACCTCTGTTGTTGGCAATGGTTCCATACATGCTTCACGGGTGTGACCTTTGGATCCACACCTACCACATTTTTTACCTTTTGGCTCCTCATTTTTTGATGGAATACGATCTTTGTTTTTTGGTCTTCCTGATTGTCGCTTCATCACCGGTGGTAAAACCTTTTGCAAGTTACCTGGATTATGCCATTTTTCTTCTTCTGGCAAAGGAAATACCATTTCATGATATGTGCCTTTCAGGTTGGTTTTCGTAAACCATGGTAATGCCCATTTGTTACAGTTAGTCAAACATTCTGCCCTACATACGGCGCACACATGACCACAAGGTAGCCCCGAAAGTTGCCATTTCCTGCATGTGGAACGTAAACAGATGCCAGTCACCAACAACCAACTTGCAACTTATTAAACAACATGGTTATATTAGATACCTGCAAGTGCATTCCCTTTTTACAAAATCAACTATATGAGCATTATGATGGTCTAGTACTTGATACACAGCACACATGGCAATGCCTCTAACTTCCCAGTTACAAATCTTTAACATTCTGTCCTTCACCTTCGCAGCTGCCCAATCAGTAAGTTCAAATTCCGGTGCCTCTAAACAATTGGTGAAAACATAAAAAAAAAAAAGTTGTTATTATTTTTAAATGTAAAACATTTTGCTTCTTATTATTTCAACAATAATTGAGACACTAATTACCGTGATATTTTTCTCGACGTTCAAAATACCAGTCTTGTAAAAGCCTTCTGTAATACTCCATGAGCATTGTTATTGGAACCTTTCGAACTTTTCTCGTTAAAGCATTAATTGATTTTGCACTGTTTGACGTCAAGTAATTGTATCTTTTTGCTGGGCAATATGCCCTTGACCACTTATCAAAACCTGCTTCTTCGAGTTTTTTTACCGCTCCAGGTCTTTTTGGCCTAAGCTCAGCGATTGCTTTCTGAAAGTCTTCTGTCGTATAACTTTTACACGCCTTCCAGTAAATATTCTTGACTTTCTCGGCCTTCAAATTGCAATTCATCATCAAGTGACGGCAACAGTTACCATGAAAGCAACCTGGAAAAACTGTATTACACGCTTGTATAATCGCTGCATGCCTATCTGAGATAATCGCCAAACCAGGAACCACACCGATGCACTCTTTCAATTTATTAAAAACAATGTCCATGATTCACCGGTCTCACCCTGTGAGACACCGGTAGCGATTGGTATGATCTGGTTGTTACCGTCCATACCGACAGCAAGCAAGTTTGTTCCAAGATCCCTTTTAGATGCGCGGCATCGATTATCAACAACGGCCGCATGAAGGCTATAAAACTCCGAATCTACATGATTAACCATATATTACTTGTAATAACATAACAGCTTAAACAAACATAAAATACTTTCAAATATGTATATATAATTATATGTATATTAATAATTAAAACGATGCTTACTGCAACACCAAATGCTATAAATACAAACTTAAATCTTCCTTCGTCGTCTGTTTCAATGTGTGTTACCGTCCCCTCGTTTGCCATCTTTAAGTTGTGGCAATAATAAGGCAACTTCTCAAACGAATCTTCAGGTTTACCGTTCAATAACTTAAAATCCAAATTCCTTCCCCCCCAAACTCGCTTGTAAGAAACGTCTATTTTCCATTCAAGCCTAATATCTTTTTATATGTCCCTCACTTTATATACTCTACTATTATCTTTCATTTTTTCGCAAACTAAGTGACTTAGTAATTTCATTGTAGCATTACGATGATTAGGATGTAGTTCAGTTCTTGAACATGTGTGCACGTCGTTTACGATTGATACAAAGAATTTATTACCCACTTTAACTTTGCGAGTGTATATATTCCATGGGCAACCTTGTTTACTACATTTTACGCTGTACCTCGTGGTTTCAGATTTTATAACTACGTATTCAAATCCTTCAATTAATGATTTCTTTCCTATAGCAAACATGCATTCTGCCTTATTAAAAAAATTCCCTATACAAGTAAAAACTATTATCGTTTTTAAATGAGGTTTTATTGGGAAGGATGTTTTTAATGAGCGGATTAGGGGCGCTGGGTGGCATGGGCATGTTTTTAAATGAGTTTTTTTTGGCATATAGGAAGCGAATCATCTTGTTGGTGAAAATAAAATTGTTCAACCTTTGGTGTTGGATAATGAAATTGTTCTGGTAACAACGGTACATTAAGATCGATTGATATATGATTAGAAGCGGAAGATGATTTTACCTCAGAAGGTATTTCTGTTATTGATACGAATAGTTTCTGAACGTGATCGTTCTTACAACAAACTTCCTGTATGAAGTACTGGACGTCATCATCATCAACAATGTCCAATGCCAGAACACTGTCTTTGTAAAACAACCTTACGTCACAATCACCCTTCTCTTTAACGGCGCCCAACTTATTCTTCACGTACGCCACTAATTTGCTATAACTGATGTCTTTAGGTAGTTTAACAGCATGCTTTGAACCTGGATGCACTAAGATAACTTTAAACTTAGAACTGTCCTCATTACTCATATTTAATTTTTTGTTTAAATTTTGAATGTTAGAAAAATAGCATGTACACTATCCTATTGCATTTTAGGTGTATTTACCTGGCAATTTACACATTTATGTGTATCTCAACCTCCCTTTGTACTTGCGTATTTATGACATACTTACAAAGTCGCCCACAGATCCTAACATAAGTCTACTATCTAGTTGCCAAAGATTTAAATGTGTATCAACCCCCTTTGTACTTGCACATTTATATTGTTGTACTTGTTCATTTATGTATGTCATATGTAATAGTCACAAAGTCGCCCAATATAATAAATAAAGCAAACTCCATAGTCGCCCAAGACAATATGATGCGTGGTTTTGCAACCTTACAACAGGTTTTACCTCTCGAAGGATCTCAAGAGGCTTACAACCCCACCAGGCAGTGTACCTGACCGATGTAGTATAGTGTAGTGGTAAGTACGGGGGATTGATCGTTCTCCACCGGGAATAGTGTTCGTTAGGTATGAAAAACTACTTTAATAGGTCTAAGGGTGAGGGAAGATTCTTTTTGTATTTTTATATTTTTATGAAAGCAAGTAAAATCTCAGGTTTGAAGGAGTGGGTGGAATTAGTTGCCAGTCAACTAACCCAAGTTACTACGAATGCAAATAAAATAAAATAACTGAAAATGAAAAGAGTGGTGAAACTTATGTGGAGAGAAATGTGTTTACTTAGATTTCCTTACTCCCTAACTATCTTTTACTGGTTGATTAGTGTGTATTAATTGCGTGGATGACGGGTGTATTCCTTAATACCAATCGTGGGGTGGCGTACGTACTTCCCCAACTCTACAAGCTCCTACTTCACTCCTATGTCGAGCCGGCTAGGAAGCTCCTAACATGGGATCACTAGAATTCGCTCATGCATTAAATACAACCATAAAAACCTTAGTACGCATTGGTTCATGTTTCTTAAGACGTTCAAGCAAGTTACCGAATAGGAGGTTAGCCAGTTTTCTTAAGCCTAACATAGATAAACAATCATCCAATACAACTAATAACACACTAATAACCAGTAATCAATAGCTAGGTTTCATTAGATCTAAGCAAACACAAGATAAATCTAGCCTAGCATGTTAATCAAAAGACAAGAACAAGATATAATCAAACAACACATAGACATATTGAATGATTAAACGATTACTTATCTTCAATTAAACATGGGAGATCCAAGGGTATGAAAACCCTTAAAAATGGCAGAAATTCGTCTTAGGGTTTCTCCTCCAAAGTTACACACAATAAGTTCCACACTAATGACAAAAAATTGCAAAACTATATATAGAGTTTAAGGGCTGACGGCGTCACGTTGTAGATCCTGACGCCGTCACCTCGCCGCTTTTAGGGTTCCCGGATGGCCTTCCTGACGCCGTCCCTCTTTAGTGCTCCAAAATCCGCTCTGGCCTATCAAGGGGTGATGCCGTCAGAAATGAGCTTGACGCCGTCCCTTTTTAGCTTAAACCGTGACGACCTTGATCACTTCAAAGGGTGACGCCGTCAGATTTTTCATGCAAAATTCTCTGGCTTATCATGTGTATTTTTTCATGTCCACCTTTTTTGCCAAGCCATGACGCCGTCAAGGGCAATCCCTGACGCCGTCAAAGGTACTTTTCAGCCGATTTTGAGACTTTGTCGTTTTCTTCACTTTTATGCTCCAAAAACGTCCAAAATGCTTCCTTTTCCAGATTTCTTCTCCAAAGTACCTAAAATGACAAAAGGAACAATTTAGGGCAATATTTGATCAAATAAATACGATTTAGGGCTTAAATGACCCCCTAAAAGCGGTACACTTTTCGCTTCATCACAATAACTATATCATTCCCTTGTATTTGTTCATTATATATACATTGTCATATACCTTAATGTGATCATTCTATCATTTTCAGAAATGTCTAAAGGTTAAAACTTTGAAATCTTATGTTATTGGTTAAAATTTATAAACTCAGTTGACAGTACATGTATTTATTTTATTTATATATACATAATTTTTTTTTTAATTTTTTTTTTGTAGAGATAAAAACAACACCTTTGAAAGATGTGGGAAATGAAGTTGTGAAGCAAACATTCGGTGAATCGGTGAAGGAAACTAGTACATGTTTAAACAAAATATATGCGGAAGCGTTTTATGAGGAAGCATCAAGTGTAGATGGTCATGAGTATGTTACTGAAGATAAGGAAATTCAAGCAAGATTAGAAGAAGAAGCATTAATGGAACAACTACTCGAAGCAGATAGGGCTGAAAGGGAAATGGAGGAGAGAATGAGGCAAGACCGTTTCCATGAGGAGTTGTTGTTGAAGATAGAGTATGGGATAGCGGAACCTGAAGACTTTGGGATTTACAAGAACGAAACCCACTGGGATGTGCTGCTGTCAATAATGAAGGATAGAATCTAATGTTTTTAGCTTTGATGTGTTATTTTTAATTATTGTGCTGCTTTAATGTGTTATTTTCAATTATTATGCTTTTAAATTTGTTGCTGTCGAATGTCCAGCACTTGTAATGTGGTTGTTGATTTGTATTCAAATGTCTAAATGTAACCTGAATGTTCATCAAGTCTAGGTGGTTTTAATTGTAGGTATTTAACTTTCCACCTGAATGTTCATCAAGTCTAGGTGGACATTTTAGTTCAAATGTCAAATTGTTTCAAGCAACTATTGTACTAGGTCGCCTAAGAATATTTAAGTGAAGGAACCACCAATTGTACTAGTTCATTTAGGTTCATCAACCATCTCATGTACTTGCGTCATTATGTTTGACTCCAAAATAAATGGAGCCTCACATTATCCACTTAATTCTAACACATACATTCCCTTGTGTTATAACAAAAAAAGGATAATTCATGAATTCATCTTCCTCCTCAAGTATGTCATATCATAGGAACCAGTTCGAATACCACGATGTTGCTAACATGACGCATTTCAAATGTCGTCTTGCATATCCACTACCTATCAAAGTATATTGGTCACATAAGAACCCAGGAAGAAGGTACAAAGCATGTCCTATGGATAGATGTAGAGTTTATGGTTTTCTAGACCCCGAGCTCCCGTCACAATACTACAAAGACTTGTTTTGGTGAGAGCATGAAGAAAAAAAGGCACTTGCCAATCAACAAGGAAGTGTTGTGGGCAATACGGAAGATTCTTTACAAATTATTGGATTGTTAGAACAAGAGATGAAGGATTTAAAGACAAAATCTAAAGTTCATGATACATTCATGTTATTTTTGGGTTTGGTAGTTGTTATCTTTTTCATTGTGTTTTGTTTCTTAGATTAGGATTGAAAGATTGTCAGGAACTTTCTAATATTTTGTCGGTTTATGTTATGGTATGTTATGCTAAAATAGACCTACTGTGTTTATACAAGGACACTTGGTTATTTACCAGATACAATCTAGCAAGAAGCCAGACAATTTAAAAGCACATGTCAGCATATGTATCCAGTTTCATGAACTTGTACAACTACCAGGAAGAAGCAATTACATACAATTATTTACCAGATACAATCTAGCAAGCCGTAAAATAGACCTACTGTGTTTGTTATATTTGTTACAATATATGTACACCAAATCTACAAACAAAACACATAAAAAATAAAAGAAGGCAGCCAATGTCAAACATAAGAAAGGGCTTGGGGTTTTACCAATGACAAACCTTTACTTTTTATCTGGATGTTGCACACCCTGCACTCTAACTCTAACCAGACTATCTTCACAACTCTTACATAAACGACATTCCATTACAAAATCATTCTTACATACCTTTATGCTATCTAGGATTAAAATGGGAGAACAAGACCACATGAGTCATCAATTTGGCATGAATAGCTAAGCATAGGATAAATGTTGTTTACATAAACGAACACGTTTCTTATACGTTGCATTGTAACTACAACCACAAGTATTTGTACACCAATCTAAACAACCATCAACATACACACCATCAACATTGCATTGTATCAGCAGTTCCACATGTAATAAACTAGGGGGAATATTTCACCTTGTACTTCCAGAGGTAATCAGCAATTCGTTCACGATAGGCTAGAGCTGCTATTGCATGATTGTCTACCTTTAATGACATATTATTACCCAACCGGCAAAGGTTTATACACACCCATATTCCACAGTCACCATATCCACTGCATTGGGTGGGGACATCCTCTGCATATTTCCAAGTTATCTCATAACCATCGACATCTATGCCTTTTGCCTGCAACACCCCTTCGGCTTTAAGATACCTAGCCAAATTTTTTCCAAATTCTGCTGGCATGATCTTATTCCACCACTCTTGTCTTTTTGTATATTTGGGAAGCGAATCATATACTGTTACAACACCGGTACGTATATGAAGCTCCGTTGTCGCCCAATGCTCGTTCAGCTCATTAATTGGACATAGCAGCTACATTTTAGCAACAGCATTTTATTGGCCATAACACAAGGGGTGAAAAATAATATACATAATGTAAAGATAAGATATAAATACCTTATCGACATCCGACCAAGCCACTGGATACTTGACACCATTTGACCAAAAGCTTCGTATGTTATTGTCCATGACACAAGGGCTGAAAAATGAACCGGCCATAGCCCAATCTGCATCTGGTGGTCGGAATGTCCACAGCAAGTCAACCCATACGTCTATGTGCTGTTTTTTGTTAGTTAAAGATGTGCATAAGTTTGTGTTATGTTGCAGGCTACAATAGTGATAGACAAACTAAGATTTAACGTAAAAAAGTATCCACTCATTTATACGTACCTCATCCCTAAGCCAACCGTCGCTTTCCTTACCTATGCCTAATATACACATCCAGAAACGGCGATCAGCAACCGTGTCTTGATTGCCTCATGGAAAAATGAACTTACTTTCATTGCCGCTTTTAAAAAACTTTAGAATAGAAGGTGGCACAGTGACCGTATGTTTCTTCGCCTTTGGGGCTCTTGACAGGTTCTGAAATACAAAAAAATTTACTTAATGGTTGTTCCATCTCATATAAACTAATGTAACTATGTTGCAAGACATCAAGGCAACTAAGTAACGGGAATACATAGTTAAAGTTTTACATACCTCTACAAATGGTTCCAATTGTGGCACTTGCAAAGTATTGTCAAAATCAGGACCTTTAGGAGGGGATATGTTTTCCTGAGTGATTCTCGATGAACGCTTTCTCAAGACTCTTGGGGTAGTGTCTGGAGGATTGGTATAAGGAGAGCTATTAAATTTGCTTGGTTTCCTCTTTCTTTTAAGTCCGCTGAAAATGGTCCTTACATTCTCTCGTACAACGTTGATGTCAGGAGGGGAGATATATTGTCCCTGAACAAAAGTAACGCTATCATCAACACATGATAAATTATAAATTATATACAAAACACAACTTGAATATATAGCATATACTTCCCTTTGGATTTATCTACATTGGCTTTTTAGGCAAAAATAAAGTGTTGTAGGTACTAGGGGTCAGGAATATTGTGTCACTAATGGTTAATTATTTTCAAATATAAATGATGATTGCATATGACTGACTTTGTGGTTTGGGTTTTGCTACAACTGAGTGGACACAAATGTGCACTGTTTACATGTGAGTGAATTCAACTTGACGACTCTTTAAGAGCTATTACTATTTAAGAGTGTGGACAGAGGGTTCTTTATTCACATCTCAAAGAAAAAAATAAATAAATAAGGAATAATGGCAAATAATGTAAAGGTGGCTGAGCTTTGGGCAGCGGCGAATTCGTACCAGTGGGAAGACATGGTAAAGTTGTATTGCCAAACATCAGGAATTAAGTATATTAGATTGGCTAGAGAGATAGGCGCAATGTGTAACAATGTGAATGGTAACAATCGTGAGAGGGCTATTCTTATTGTGGAGTTGGAGACATATGTTGGCCAGAGAGTGCCTCAAAAAACTGCACAGTTTCTGAGGGAGCTTCAATACAAAGATGAGAGAAAAGTGATGGAGTTACAGATATTGGCTGCGGAGATGGAAATGAGGAGCAAAGAAATTGAAATATTTTTTCAGAGGCTCAACGGTATGTTGCCCTTGTGAGACATATGTTGTGGGATGTGATGGGTCAAGTTATGGGTCTAAAAAATCTAGAATCTTTTCAATAAAGGTTGTGCCATATGTGCATCAACCATCTATGTTTCTGTTGGGTAAACTTATTTGGTTTTGCATGTGATGTATTGTAGCGTTCCATAATATTGAATTATTGATTTAACAAAAAAATTACCTGAACATCTTCCGTGTGGACCTCCACATCGATGCAAATAACTTCCACACCCTTGTCACCTCCATTACCCCCGCCCCCAGCCGGTTCATCGTGTGTTTCAGTCCCCTCCCTAGACGGTTGTTGTTCTGTTTGAGGCATGTCCCCAGCCGGTTGTTGTTGTATCTCGCTTCCCGCCACCTCCTTAGTTTACTTATTATCGACATCCATATCGATCAAATCCTAAAAAAAACAAAAGGGTAGTATATTTAATTGTCTCAATACAACTAAAAAAGAAAAATAATAATTTAATATTATATAAATGAAGTAATACTGTAAATATATACATACATCATGAGGTGGAAGCTCAATCCCATCATCACCAAATTCGGAGAATGCTGAATTCAAATTCGGTAAGGACGAACAATCAAACCTACTGTTATCGTCCACTTGCATAAACTCTGTACTAGGATCAAATGGCGAGGGGAAGGCGGCTTTCATAAGTTGTGTCATGGGGCCTTGAAACCCTTGTGTGTCCGTATAATACAACTTATGATCATCATGATCAACAACACTGGCCTTCACAGGTGTGTCGGCATGCACATCTGGGCAAACATTCTGCAATTGAAACAGTAATACAAATTGGTTTATGCTTATACAAAGAAAAGGAATTCAAAACAGTCTGCAATTGAAACAGGAATACAAATTTTGTTCAAACCTATTCATACCTTTTGTTCAAACCGTACTCCTAACACATCCTCAAGCACCCCGATCCTTTTCTTAACAACCTCTAGCTCACTTAACAGGTTTGAGACATCAACGTCTCCAACACATTCTTCAATGCCTCCGACTGTTGACTTAATAGAATTAAGCTCAGCTTCAATCTGAGCTCTAGCCAACACTTCAGCCTCGTCGAAAACATTTTGATCACCACCAACTACACCTCCTTCTCCACCATCATCACCAACTCTAGCTCATTCTCCAGCAACTCCAGCTCCTTCTCCACCAACACGAGCTCCTTCTCCACCATATCACCAACTCCAGCTCCTTCTACACCAACTCAAGCTCCTTGTCCACCGTCACTACCAACATGAACATCATCAACACCATCATAACCAACTGTAGCTCCTTCTCCAGCAACTGCAGCTCCTTGTCCACCATCACCACCAACTCCAACTCCTTCAAAACCATCATCACCAACATGACCACTAACATGAACATCATCACCACCAACATCATGACCGCCAACATCCCCAACATGAACATCATCACCACCATCTTGTACAATAGCGATTGGCTCAACCAACATATTTGTTGCAACTGTCACTTGCAACTGTAGTCCTCGGATATAATCCATGCTACGAATGTACCATGGAAGGACTACCTCGTCATTTCTTGGAACCACATTGTTTATTGGTTTAAAACCCTAGAAGAAAAACAAACCAACCTTATATGATGAACGCAATATAAACAAACAATACATAACTAATTTTCGGGTATATACAGGGTTTACTTACCGGATCAAATAGCATGGAGTAATGTTTTTTTTCAAAGGTTTTCATTTTTGACTAGGCTACACCACGTGGGGTCTTTGTATGGTCTTTGCTCCACCACTGCATGCTGTTAGGGAACGTTTCCAAAATCCATATCTGGAAAAAGGAACAAACTTAAGCCCAAAAATAAGCAATGACCACAAATTTGAAACACAAACAACATTTGAACAATAATAAGCACTCAGGCCAAGAATCAGACCAAATTGAACTTATATGATGCTTATAAATAAGCTCTAGAAGGGGCACTTAGGTCATATGATCACTGATTTCATCAGTGGTCATTTGGCTAAGTAGGCTACTTTGGAGCTTATTTTTAAGCTTTAAATAAGCTCAAAACTGAAATGACTTGGTGTATTATTAAAGTTTAACAACCAAAAACTCAGAATCATTAAGTTCAAGCAATCACTAATGAGCACTGAATCAGATTCTTAGAACATTAGATCTGGACAGAAATGGGAATAAGTATACTGATGCAGAAATTTCACTAATTTGGCCTTAATTTCTCAGATCCTTAATGAATTCAACCCAATACTTGAAATTCCACTTAAAGCACTAAATAGAACATAAAAACAGCAAAAACAAGGACCTAATAAGCTTCTCTCTATATAAAGCTATAATGGACAAAACATTTTCTTCAATTCAATTCTAAGCATTTAGACCTATGAAACTCTAAAAAGCCATCTTAACAGAAACTACAAACACCTCATTTAACTCATTTTAAGCAAGTAATTATAGCATAAATCTATGGGTATACATATTAAGCATGATAATTATATACAACTAGAAAAGCTACATGTAACAAGTAAAATCTCACCTTGAGGGCCCATACAAAGCCATACAGATTGTATGTTTGATCTTTCTTTGGGGATTTTTTGACCGCCTTCTTTGCTTCAGCGTCATTATGCTTCTTTACAACATTTACCGTTCTTTTGTACAAATGTACCCACAATTACTCACCCCATGGATACGAATTCCAAATAAACAAATCCTCAATCATTCTCAACATGTGGTATGAAATGTAGAACCTTCCTTCACGACCCATGAATACACATGTTTCAATGACCAACAAACAAACCCTAACAGCATCCGCATCCGATAAAGCATCCCACACTGGACCAGGCTTCATCAGTGCCAAAAGCTCTTCACCCTTTACTTTCTTAGTGCTAAGGGTTTGGAAATGAGGAAACATACGATCATAGAATGGACTATATTTTAGCCCACGAACATTACGACCTACGTAGGTTTCTTATTTCGCAACAGACCCAAAAAGAAAATCGGTTATCAGATGATTCGTCTGAAAACGTATATATAAATAATATGCAGACGGATACGCGTGAATAAAGACAAATCAACCCTTTAGGAAAAAGGCTAACTTGCAAAAACTCACGTTTGTGTGTGTGATACCAGGTAAGTGATTACCCGGGTCGTTTCCCAACGAGGAGTGAATGGACAACCGTGTAAGGTTTGGATTAGAGTGATTGATATTTGGAATATGGAATTTTTGATTTTTAATTCTAATTTAATAAATGAGAAACAAATTCTCACGGGAAAATTAATATTAACACAAATTATATTAAAAACGCGAATCAGGAAATCTAAAAACGGGCTAAAAACTGAAATATTAGGAAATTTAATCTTACAAGTGCAAAATTATTTTCTTAAATCCTAAATAATAAGAGAAAATTTTATAAAAAAGATTTATATTTTTCTGACTTTTATATTTTTTATTATGAACTAAAAACTATTAAAACTAATTTAAAAGGTTTAAAAATAGTAAATGACTTTAGAAAAATATGAAACTTTGCAGGAAAATCTAAAACATTATTCTTAATCTAGGAAAAATAAAATCAAAGGTTATTTAAACCCTAATAAGCAAATGGGCTAATAAGCAGTTTGGAAATAAGCACTAAAATAAGCACTTGACCACTAAAAAAATACCAAAAGCTCAGAAATAGTTCAAATAACTTATTTAAGCATAAAACAACTTAAATCAAACAGCTTAACCCACAGAATAAGCAATTAAGCACCTGGGCAGTTTCACAACTTTATGCAGAATCAATGGCAAAACCACCAACTTGCAGAGCAAAATAAGCACTTCAATTAAGCTGATAAGTGGAACTTTATGGGGGAAAAACCTTCCTAGTACTATTGGCTACACTAAAACACCAAAAACCCTAATTTTAACACCCCAATTGAAACCCAATTTGGCACTAGATCAGATGGTGTAGAAACAAAAAGCTGATGCAGGGGAGAATCAGTACTTTTTAAGCTAGGTAAAAGCTATTAAGGAAAATTAAAAAAAATATATAAAAATATACAATAAGTAGATTAGCAGCTATATTTTAATTGTGCAAAAAGCTTGTTTAATGAAAACCTAAATTAAAGAAATTAAAAATCACAAAAAATCTTTAAAAACCTAAAAATCTGTTTTTACCTCAGTGTATACTGAGGTGATGTGCAGAGTTGTGCAGACCTGTGCAGCAGGCACAAACCCAATCCAACTCTATTTATATTATCTAAATAGACTTAAAGGACTTCAGATAAGCCAGAGAATAGGTCCAAAAGGGCTTGTGCTTATATTTGGCTTATTTGAACTACTTATGGTCTGAAATTGTCACAGACTGTGTAAAACTATATTATCAACCTAAATTGCTAAAGTTGACTCAGAAACAACTTATTCTACTCAAGTTATACTAATTTAAAACTTGCAAATTGGCAAATGCACAGTACAAGCCAAATTTGAACTTAAGGATGAGCTTAAACCAAACACCCCTTAAAGAAAGGCTGTGTTGGATTTTCAAAGAGAAAAAAACAATTTAAAGCTAAGTTATGTATTCTATGATGAAAACAGGCTATATTAAGTACTAATTAGTAAATTTGAACTACAATTAAGCAGTTAAATAAGCTAGCTTATTAAGGACTATTTTTGGCTTTTTAAGAGTTTTTTAAGCAACATAAAGAAAATGCTATTTAAGACTGATAAAACAGATGAAATATGATTAGAAACTATTAATTAAGCAGAAAATATACACAATAAGCTCTAATTGATCTATTGAACAGTAAACTTATAAAACAATGAAAATTGTAAAAATTGCTTACAACTGATGGGCAATGAAACAGGATAGGACTAGATCAGAACCACACTTGGTTTGTCAATACCAAGCTAAACTCCACTCTAGCTTAATCACTCCAGCTTAATTCCACCAGATAGCTTATTTGACTTAAACTTTGACTTTTCTTGACTTTTCTTGATTATATGAAATTGAAACTGAATTAAACCATAATAAGCTCACAATAAGCATTAAGAGCTTATATAAGCTTATACAAACAGGAATAAGGGTTTATCTTCTATTTTTAAGAGCTAATGAAATTGATTCGAATTACAGAAACGTTTGAACTTTTATTTAAAATTGAGATTGAGTACAAAGCTTGAGAACATAAGGACAACTGAGCTTAATTAAACTTGAATTACAATTTAAAACTTAAAGTGAAACTGAAATTAAGCAATAAGTAAAAACTACACTACAAATGGTCTAAAACGGTGACAATGTCTTCTGTGTATCTTCTCTTCTTTAAATAGCATTCCCAAAAGACTCTCTGACAATCTCTGAGCAAATCCCACCACTTGGAATGGATTAAGTCCATCTCAGTCGTCCAATGTATTTTTGGCGGGAAAAGGGGTTGCAATTGGTTCTGATAACTTGTGGGGGGGGGGAGGAGCATTTAATGTTTTTGGATTGTTAGGTGGAGTGGGATTGGAGGAGGGTTGAGGTGATGGGAGGTTTGTCAGGATAAGGGTGGTGGATGGTGGTGGTATGGTTTTGGCGGGGTAATGGTTTTGAGGGTGATGGGTTTGACCAGGTCAAACCTGGTATTGGCTAAGCAAAGGACCGGGTTTGGGTTATTTCTTTTTGGGGTTGGGCTTTTGATTAGGTTGGGCTGGGTTAAGGGTTAAAAGTGGGTTGGGTTTTAGTTTTAGTTTGTGGTTGGGTTTATTTAAGATTAGAATTGGACTGGGTTTAGTATTAGGATTAACTTTGGATTTGGATTTAACTTTAAGGACCAATGTTGTCAATTCTGAAAATCCAAGGACCATTGATGTATTTTCTGAAAATCATCTCCAAGGGCTATTTGTGACATTTCAATATTCTTGGAAGTTGACTTTGATAATTTGAGCACTGTCCCGGTCCAAACTTGTAAATTTCTTCCCCGTCCTCGGCTTTTCACGATTTTCCAATCTTGTGCTCGGTTTTGGCTGTTTCTGCCTGTTTTCGATCCTTTTGTACCTGAAACACATAAAAACACAAACCAAGGATATTTGCAGTATAATATGGTCTATTTGGGTGTTTTTGGTCATTTTTGTGTCTTTAATGGGTATAAAATGATGAGTATTTACACACTCATCAATCCCCCACACTAAACTATTGCTAGTTCCTAGCAATCCGATCATGTGAAGTAATGAAAGGATCAAAAGAATACCAAGTATACCCCGTTTTGATTTTTTATACAATGCACGAAATTTAAACTTAGAACAAAATATATAACACGCTTGATTTCCAAAAATGGTATCACGGAACAGGATTCACACAAACTGGGTGTCTCCAGGGAATTAAAATCGTCATCCTCTTTTTTATACTCCCAACTAAGCTTAAACTCAATGTGCAAATGCTTTTGTAAAAATGCTAACACTACTTATATCAATAATCTATGTAAGCCGAAACTTAACTTTTCACTCCCGCATATATTCAAGTTTAGGTGACTGTGCTCATTTTCAAAATTTTGACCGCAAAAATCGACATTTATTATGGTTGTTATTTGTTTAAGTCAAATACTAATTTACCGGGAACCTCGAAAATCTAAGGATCAAAAGGGCCTTTTCCATGTAGCAGCTTTCTTCTCGGCACATCCCAAACCAGTTGGTTTTAGGTGACCAGGCTTTTGACACCTTACAGAGAATAGTACCGGAATCAGCGGAATTTCGATTTCAAAGATTTAAGATATTCCCACTAAGCTAGTATTAAAATACTTAAATAGATAACAACAAACGATCATTTAGAGATTAGAGACTCAAAGATGAGATCACTCCATGTAACGGTTTTCTTCTCGGCACATCCCAAACCAGTTGGTTTTAGGTGACCAGGTTTTTGACACCTCACAGAGAATAGCACCGGAGCTTTCGGGATTGATGCGCGTGATGTGTCATTGCGGTTTAGCAGTTTTAATGCCTACTCAAGTTTTAAATTTATATTTAGCCGACTTATCAATAACACACACACTTAACGAGCAGTGTACTCGGTCAGTATGAATATAATGGTAAGTAGAGTGTCGATCACTAGGAGTGGAACGTATTATCTCGTTATTCTAATCAGTATTTTAATATCCTAACGCAAGGGGGTTTCAGCCTGAGAGACTGGCACGATTTGTTTGCAATTAAATAATAATGTAAACCAATAGGCACGAATCAGCAAGTAGCACACACGTACACAGATAGATACTTGAGACAATAAGAGGGCTGTCCTTATGATTAAGTAGTTTGTCACTTGTTTTATTGATAGCTTTATATGAAGTGTATGTAGTTAACCCTTTCTCGTTGGTCCTATCTTATCGGCGAGTAAACCCTTAATGATTACTTATGTCTAAAAGTTATTCCTAAGTGATCAATTTAGTAATAACCGTGGGAGCCACATTATGTCCCGCAGTCAAATGCCCGCAAGCCACTAATAGACACAGAGGTTATCAATGCACTAATAAGTAGTAACCAAAGACATCAACATATAAACTTTAATTGATGGGAAAGCAAGTATTAAAGGGAGTGCAATCTTTCGTTGTCACATTACACAAGCCACCAATCCTGATGAATTAAAGTTTGCTAACACAATAAAACAAAACTACTTAATGAATTAAACACATGCAGCACCTTCTTACAGCTCTTGTATCTTTGATTTGGGTGTGTCTTGTGCTGCCTCCTTGACTGAATTCGTCCTAGGTTTCTCCTGTTCGGTCTTCGAATCTAATCTAATGCCTGTGAAATTCGTCTGGTCTTGGGGTATTTATAGTTTCTGTCTGAGGGAAGATGCGGCGCATCTAAGGAGTAGATGCGGCGCATGTACTTAACTTCGCGTGGGGTCCAAGATTATAATATTCAGGAATATTCGTACACCGCCAGAAGATGCGGCGTAACTCCATGATTAGATGCGGCGCATGTCCTCTTGTATCTTGGATCGTATCTGGTGATATCTTGATAGAGATGCGGCGCATGTCATGAGTGAGATGCGGCGCATCTGGAGCAGATTAGTCTTGATCTTCTTCATTTCAGTAGACTCTTTACTTTATGCATGTTTTGCTCCATTATTAGTCCAAAATCGCTAAGTTTCACCAAATGCTTGTTTTTACCTGAGAATTACAAAAGTAAATGTAGGTCACGTTTAGATCTCAAACACACACACGTTAAGACAATAAGAACTCGTACTACTATCTATATATTAAGCTACGTATGAAACACAATAAGCTAATAAGCTAAACTAGAGAAGAGAACTAAGAAGAGAAGAATAAGAATGGTAGGCTTTTCAATTAGATCAAACGTTACACGAACATAGCTTCCGCACAATACATGAAAAACCGACAATAAGTAAGCACCCCATGCCTTGTATTTATAGGCAATGGGAGGGAAATCATTCTAGGAATATTCCCATGCATGTTACTAACATGGACTAACTAATGTGACCGGTCCATGGATTACTAATGGACCGGTCCATAATTACAAACAATATAATCCTATTAAACTTGCAACATTATAAATGAACAAGACTTGTAAATATTTAAAACATGTTCATAACAATCTCCCCCTAAGTCTTGATCATCAATGTTGCCTGACTTCTTCTTTGCTTCTTAGGCTTCCGACGTCTTTATAATCTTTGGTTCTTTGTTCTTGTGTAATGATGATATGATGTTGTCTCTATCTGCCAATCTCCAACGTCTTCTCGTCTTCTCCATCATGCTCATATATCTTTGACTTGTTATCTGCAACATGTTCTCATTTTTTCAATCTTAAACTTGTGAAAGGTTGAGATGCTTGAACTTTTGACTTTGCTATAGCTTGTGTTGAACTTTTGTAATAACTGAGTCATTAAGAGAACATTTCTACAAAATATAAGCATGATGGAGTCTTGATGGTCGAACTCCAGCTCCTCAGCAGCAGCAGCAGCAACAGCACGTACCAACCGGTACTTACAGGCTCAGACTTGAGATCATCAACAGCATAGTGTGAAGACTTTCTCAAATCTTAACCCAGACCGTTCTGAACCGGATTCCCCCGAAAGGGATTACACGGACACACCGAAGTGCACCCACGATTCAGTGAGTCGCTGGAGATCACCCCACGACTGTAGACCATTTGGAGCAAACACTAAGCGTAACCCACAAGGAGTTACCGAAGTGACCTGCTATCAGAATTGTTTGATGTTGTTCTGGCAGGATTTCCATTCAATCATTGATAATCACAAATGTGATTTTTCTCATGAATGTTCTTGGCAGATTGCTAAGATCTGCGAAGGACACTTTTCCTAATTTACACCTGATGCCCATGATGTAGAACACCAGAGTAATTCTAAGTGTACCTAAGAGATCTTTTGATGAATCTCATGGCTCTATACTCAATAAGTGCACATTTGTTTGGTCATCGGAGGCGTGGAGCAGATTGCCTCCTTTTCAATATCAACAATCTCGTAATGAGATGTCGATAGATTATGAAGGGTTCTCCGTGTGAATGAAACAAATGTCTTTTGAGAGACACTTGAGTGGCTTAGAAGGTTTTTTTAGTGCGTCACTGGGTCCATGACGTCTTTGGTCTTCAATACCGGTGATGCTCATCAACCAGTAGATTATGAATTGAACCCGGTGTCTGCCCTAAGGTTGAACAAATGGAGGGCTATTTCTTTTCACCCTTTTCTTTGCTTTTCTTTTTAATTCTTCAACCCCTTCTTTCTCCGTACATTCATTTTCTCCTTTTTTATAATATACCTAGGACTTTCTAGTCTAAACTATTGGTATTGTCCTTGGGTAGATCCCTCCGGCTCTGGCGGATCATAGGACGGTTTTCCCTAACCTTAGTCACCTTATAACTCCATGACTATCCTAATGATGCCATACAACCAAAACCTTTGAAAATCTCTCAAAATGTCGATAATTGTAAAGACATTTTGTTGACACCTTGAGAGTTTGATGATTTTCAGAAGTACTCCCCCTTAACATGTGCGCATAAGTAATAAATTTGAAATTTGCACATGCCGAAAAGAGTTGGCACTTTTGAATTGATTGACTTTCAATGAACCTGATCGTCGCGAGACACGCTTACATCACCAGTTAGACTGGCTTGAAATTATTACCCGTCCAGATCAGATTCAAAGATTATCGCTCGAAATCGGTACATTCTACTCAGACACGTCCTTTGCGAGACACGCTTACATCACCAGATAAACTGGCTTGAAATTATTACCCGTCCGGGACATGTCTTTTCGACTACTGACTTTCCTATTCGTCAATTCGAGGGTCAATTCTGAGTTTGAGCACACGAGATTCCAGCAAATGAGACATCATATTTTAATCATCTGTTTCTTCTCCCCCTCAAAAATAGCATACTCATGATGTTTTTGGAAAAACGTTTATGATTAAAATATGATGTTTTTGAGTTTTAGGGAAGAAGTTTCAAGAACTTTGATACTTCTTTTTGAACAAAGATTATATTTTTCAAATACTCCCCCTGGACGAAGGAATACTTGTCCTTATGAGCAGAATGTTTGGAAAAACATTAGAAAAACATTCTGGTTTTAATTCTGCTCATAAGTAAGAAGCTTTCGCTCCTTTTTCAGGATTGAGGCACTGAAGCGTACCTCAGGGTCCTTTCTTTGGGGTCCGGGTTGTACACTGTTATGTGTGCACAAGCCGTAATGGATAGGCCAATAATGGAAAGAAGTATGATATGATGAACTTTGAGAATTGATTCTTACATCATCCACCTTTACCAAAAGTTGTGAACATTGGGTCAGTTCGCTGAAACAGTCTGATGGCGAATGGCGGACGACCCCCAACATAGCTCTCGAGCCTCCTTATCTGATCCCGATGGTATAACCGTTCTTCCATCGTCCGAATAAATTCCTTTACTTGTCGCAGCTCTTTTGAATTCCATCTTCTGGATTTTCCCAACATCGAATCTCGAACTCTATTAGCTAACCCATCACGTACACTCTTGAGGGTATCATCACAGAACTTGTGAATTTCAGTGAATGCCATGAATCGGTGAAAATCAGTTGTGCTTCTGTAGACGAATCCAAAATTTGGACGATGTAGCATGGTGTACTGAGGATCCTTTTTGCTGTGTAGAAGGAACTGTGGTTCAACAAGGTTAAGCTGAGTCTGATAACTTTCAACACCAAGCTGGAGATCTTCGACACGTTCTTTGATGATGGTTCTCCTGATGTAATGACAAAGGGAAGTACTAAGTGCATATCGAAGCTCATTGGTAAGATGCTGCAGTTTGCCTTGAATCTTCATTAGATACATGTCTTCGATATCATTTAGACTCAAATCAGGAAAATCCGCCTCTGAGAATGTGTAGAGGTTGTTGTCGATTCTTTTTACTGTGATCTCGTCTAGAAATATATAATCGCATTTTCTGGATCCGCTTACGTTGATGACGGCCAAGATTCTGAGATCACTGTAAACTGGTTCTTTTGATTTCTGGAGGGCAAGCTTGTACTTGTACCAGGTTTGTCTTTTAGAGTACCAGTGATGAATCCCCAGCTCTGCATCATGATCATATTTGACGAGCTGTTTAACAAACAGTTTGCTGTTGATAGCTGCCTCTTCAATAGCTGATTGTGTGTAGTGAGCAGCTGGTGTGAAAGTGATAGATGTAGCGTACTTTGTCGTCCCTTGAGCTCCATTCTTTAGAAGTTCCAAGTCTTTGTTGAAGAACATTAGAAAGGGAATTTCCGAATGATGATGTCTTCGAATCACGGTCAGTGGCTTGGTCCAATCAGTGGTGAATGGTTGATTCTTGCCAACTTGCCTGACGATGTCTGGACTAGCCCAGTCAAAGTCACTTGACATTGCCCGTGCAATGTTTTCAAGGTGATATTCGAGTTCTGCTGCGCTATTGGATTTGTTCTTCAGAAGAAGGAAAGAATCATTCTTGATCCGACGAAGTTCCTTTTTGGTCATTTTCTTAATATTGAGAGTTCTTTTAATTTCTTGAGTAACAGCAAAGGTGCTGTCTTCAACTCGTGAAGCTTCATCAGTCTGAACTTGAGCGCTTGCAAGATGATCGAACCATTCATTTCCTAGCACATCCGTATCATTATCCAGCCATGAGACAACCGTTGGTCCGGTAGATGACTTTCTGCCGTGTGAAGGCTTGGACTTGGATGGCTTTGACTTTGGTGACGGTGATGGTGATGGTGAATGAGGTTGATCATCGTGTGGCTGGAAATCCATATCTTTATTTGTGAACTGTTCATTGTGATGCTTGGTTTCAGTTGGACCAGAGGATTGATGTTTGGGAGGTTGAGATGATGGTTTATGTTCAGTTTGCTCCTGTATGTGAATCCCTGACCCGCCTTTGTGTTTCTTTTGTGCGGGTTTAGGGTCCTGATCATCCTCATCATCTTCTCGAATCCGTTTTCCTTTGTCAGCAGTTTCTTTGCAGGACTTCTTCTCAATATGTGCTTGAAGAGCCGCAATCAGGTTAACTTCTTCTGGAGAAGGAGAGGTGATTTCAAAGAGTCGGTCGAGAAGCACAAGCTCGATATATTCAGTGGTGTGTTCTGGAAGTGGTTTGGTGTGCGAAGAATAAGAGACAGCTTCTTTGATCTTTTCGTCCAATTGTGAATCAATATGATCATTGATGTTTTGTTGAAGATCAGGAAGAAATTGCTTAACAAATTTCTTTGCCTTGCGTGTCATATGATCTTTGACGTTGAAACCAAGGAATTCATCGATCTGCTTCTTGCTTTCCTGCATTTCTTCCATTTGTTGAGACAACTTTTTGACTGATTCTTCCATTTCAGCCAATTTAGTTGTAGCTTGGTTGTCTCGTTGTGCTTGTGCTCTCTTTACCGCCTTTTTCAGTTTCTTTGCTGCAGGAGTCACAACCTCAACTTTCGTAATATGGACGATTCTTCTCTTGCTCTTTCCTTTGTAGGCCTTAAGAATGTTCTCAGAAACTGATGCTTTTGGTTTTGATTTTGGTGATGAAGACCGCGAAGATGATGGAGTTAGAGAAGGGATTGGTTCATCAGATTTGGTAGTTGATTCTTTTTGAGGTGAGGGTGGAGGTGTAGGACTCTTAGGTGGTGACCCAGGAGGTGTCTTGGGTGAAGAACCAGACGAGGGTTGAACTGGTGGTTGTTCTTGCTGCTGTTGTGGGTTATAAACAACCATAGTCAGTGCAGATTTTGCTGTGTCTTTTGGAGGAGAACGAGGAGGTGTTGGAGTGTAAGAACGAATGTAGCTTTCGGCTTCCCGGTTAGCTTGATCATCCTCCTTACGTTTCCTTTCTTCCTCTTGTCTTTTCTGCTCTTCAAGATCTTTGGCTGCTTTAATTGTTTGATCTCCCAGAATATCTTCTTCTTCTTCTAAGTTCCAATCTTCATTATCATCATTGCGTGTTTGTTCCTCGGGATTGTCATTAAACATAGAATCAGAAATATCCTTGTCAGAGAAAACAATGTTGTTATCCTGATCTTTTTCCTTATCCTCCTGAGATGGTGCTCCCAAGTCGGGTTGATTAACCGAACTTGTTTGCTGTGAAGAGACCTTTGTTGATTCAGCTCCAGACCCTCCGGGTTGATTAACCGGATTGTCTTGGGTCGAAACTGCTTTAGGAACATTTTGTGATCCTCCAACCCCATGTGTTCTTTCATACTCCCTCTGTTGTTCCAATACTTTCTTTGCTCTACGCTCTTCATCTGCTTTTAATGATTTGAGACTTTGTTTTTGTGCATTCTCCTTAGAGATCTGATTGTGAAGTTCAGCTTCTTCTTCCGTCATAAAAACATGTTCTTCTTCAGATTCAGATGATTCAGAGTTAGATTCTGTGTCTTCATCAATGATTTTATATGGTTCTGGTTTTGGCTGTGGTTTGCTGGGTACTCTCCTCTTGATGAATGTTGATCTTGGATGTTTTTCTTTTGGTTTAGAGACACTTGAGGTACTTCCTGTCTTTGTCTTACCTTTAGAACGAGTCTTGGAAGATCTAGGTTCTTCAACCATCTTGGCAAGACCTACACGACGTTCACGATATGCTAGATCATAATCATGATATGCTTTTGTTTCTCTAACCTCATCTGGCATCAAAAATTCTGGCAACCTTGCACCTTGCTTTCGTGTACTCTCCTTCGGGAAATAAACTTTGCCCAATGTTTTATCCATGCTATATTCATGAACTTCTTGATCTGTAGGACGTTTATCAAGGTCTTCATGTTGATCAAGTAAATAGCTGATAAGAACTTTGGTGAATCGAACAAATGGGATTTTCTTGAAAATTTTACGCTGTAAGTACATTATATCATCCCAAATAAGAGCAGCAAAGTCAATGGGTTCTTCGTTTAGAAATCCCCACAAGACTTGAAGATGAGCCAGTCTTGGATGCTCGAACCCACTATCTCTTCCAGATATTGAATGTGTTATGATGAAGAAGATAGTCCTCCAGGGTTGAGGAATGTATCTGGCATTAACCTTGGAGATTGTGGTTAGTGGTGTATCAGGCTGAACATCATAACCAATATCTTCCAGGAATTGCATGACCTCTGACTCTGAAGGTGTTGGGTGGAATCGGGCAGCAGCTTCAGGTGCCTCTGGAAGTTTCAAGGCTTTTCTGAGAGTAGCAGGTGTAACTCTGATTTGCTTCCGATCCAGTGTGCAAGTAAAGTACTTGTCATCATTGCTCTTAGTGAAGGTATCCCAGAATTGATGAATATATAGCTCTGGAATGGTGTCTGAGCTGTCAAGAATATCCCTGCATTTGTGGGCTTTGAGAATCTCTATAGCAATCTGACAACTTGGATCAGAACATTTGATCTTGTCCAATTCTACCCGTGAATTGTTCTTCCCTATTTCCAGAGTATACCCACGAGGAAAGACTTCTTCTTTGGTAAGAGCAGGAAGTGGTTGTTGTTGGGAAGATGCCATTGATGTGTATCTGAATCAACAATCATATACAAGTATACAGAATGCATGTTTGTTAGAAAATTGTTAGTTTAAAGAACAACACATGGCACCCTATTGTATTTATGATTAGTTGATACATGCTTGGTCAAAGAATTTATCAAGAATTAGCCAAATTCAATAAAATTTGATAAATTTCAATAAGTATATAAAAAATATACCTAAGGAAATTGATTAAATTCTATATCAGATCACAACTGCGATAATCAAAGACAACTGCGATAATTAAAGACAACTGCGATAACTATAACAAATGCGATAACTATAACAACTGCGATAAATATCCAACTGCGATATTTATCCAACTGCGATAATCATCCCATCTGCGATAATCATCCCAACTGCGATAATCATCCCAACTGCGATAATCATCCAACTGCGATAATTATCCAACTGCGATAATTATATCAATCAAGATAATTAAACCAATCAAGATAAAAATCTCAACTGCGATAATTATCTCAACTGCGATAACTATCACAACTGCGATAACTACCACAACTGCGATAATTTTGGCCAACTTCGATAAACTCTAATACAAGAGTTTACGAACACTTTTGACGATGAACAAACACTCAAATCTTTATCGTGATTCATTATAACTCATGGTTTATGTCCACAGATATTCACAATCAACTTAGATGACTATTATGAGCATTTGGACTAAGTTATAACATCAACGAACCACAAATATACAAGAATCAAATCTGCTAGTGTTCATGTTCTTCTTAAACCCTAAAACCTAATTAAATCACTTAAAGTGTTTCTGGGTATGATCCAAGCATGGCAATAATCAATTAAACATCAGACAACAACTTTTCAGTAAACACATTACACAATAACATATTCACTAAGTTTTCCCCAAATCGTTGCTAAAACCCTAAAAATCAATTCGACTAATTTGTGGTTTCTGGGTGTGATTAAGCATGCAATATGGGTTCACTATCATTGTAAAAGTATTATCGTACAACCATTTACAACACAAACACTCTAAATCAACATCCCCAATTTTAACGCAAACCCTAGAACTAAATGTCTCAATTTTGAATGTTCTAGCCGTTGGATCATGATACCGTTCAAAACCATCTTTTATAATAACATTATAAACACAAGAACACTCACAGAAATCAAAGATCTTGTTCGGATTGGTGGATTGATTGTTGACCGTTGATGATGGTGGTTAGATGTAATTAATTTTGGTTGGTGAAAAATGGCAGAGCAGTAAATGCGATAATTAAATTCACATGAGTTTAAATATCTATCATTTAACTTTGCATATATTGCACATGTAATCCCCTAACCTAGGTAACTTTGAACTTCTAGTCCTAAACCACCATCAATCTAATCACTAAGTCTCATTTATGACATTTAAGGCACACAATTTTCTATCTTAACATTTTATCACCAAAAACTTGTGAAACAACAATTTCTGAAAATATGCAAGTACAATTTTAAGATTTTGGAAAAAATTATGTCTCCCCCTCAACACGTGTTCAAAAATTGAAAAATGAACAAAGTGTTGGAGAAGGAATTGTACTTGCACCTTTTTTTTTTTTTTTTTTTTTTTTTTTTTTTTTTAATATATATTTACAAAGATAGTTTGGATATTTGACTCATTTATTTGTTTTTGAGAAAGTTTGTTAATTCTTGAGGAGTCAAACATCGCATTCCAATTTGATGAACCAATTTCACAAAACGTTCATGAGGTAAAGCTTTCGTGAAAAGATCCGCCAATTGGTGTTCCGTTCCCACAAAATACAACTCAACGGTACCCTGCTCTACATGCTCCTTGATAAAGTGATATCTGAGAGCGATGTGTTTGGATTTGGAATGTTGGACTGTGTTGCATGAGATAGCTATGGCACTCTTGGAGTCGCAGTACATCGGGATTTTGTTGAATATGTAACCATAGTCCATCAGTTGTGATCGCATCCAAATGATTTGAGCACAACAGGCAGACATGGCTACATATTCTGATTCCGTGGATGATAGAGACGTACAATCTTGCTTCTTTGACTGCCAGGACACCAGCTTGTCACCGAGGAATTGAACACCACCAGATGTACTCTTTCTTGTATCAATACATCCCGCATGATCCGCATCTGAAAAAGCAGTTAGTGCAAAACCAGAATCCTTTGGATACCAGATCCCCAAGTGAATGGTTCCCTTGATGTATCTTAGGATTCTTTTAACAGCAGATAAATGTCTTTCTGTTGGGTTAGATTGATAGCGTGAACACAGGTATGTGGCAAATACAACATCCGGTCTGCTAGCTGTGAGATACATAAGAGACCCAATTATACTACGATAATTTGTAGGATCAGTGGGTTTCCCATGTAAATCAGCATCTAGCTTCGGGGATGAGGAGGCCATCGGGGTGTTATAGGTGTCACTAGTTGTCATGCCATGCTTCTTTAATATCTCATGTGCATATTTAGACTGACTCAAGAATATACCACGAGGTGACTGGTGAACTTGTAATCCTAGAAAAAAGTTTAATTCACCGATCATGGACATCTCAAAGTTTTGTTTCATTAGTTTTGCAAAAGCGTTTGAGTACTTTTTATGGGTAGACCCAAAAATGATGTCATCCACATAAATTTGTACGATGAGAATGTCCTCCCCGTGTTTTTGTATAAACAGAGTCGGGTCCACAGATCCTTTAGTAAAATGATTAGCAAGCAAGAATGCAGCAAGTTTATCGTACCATGCTCTCGGAGCTTGTTTAAGACCATAGAGAGCTTTCTTAAGCCTGTAAACATGTTGTGGATGTTCTGGATCGACGAAGCCCTCTGGTTGTGAAACATACACCTCTTCACGAAGTTGTCCGTTCAGGAATGCTGTCTTCACGTCCATTTGGTAAACCGTGATGTTCTTATGAGCCGCGTACGCCAGAAACATTCGCACTGCTTCAAGTCTAGCCACTGGAGCAAACGATTCCTCGAAATCAATACCCTCTTCTTGGCTATACCCTTTAGCAACCAACCGAGACTTGTTACGAATAACCGTTCCTTCTGCATCCAGCTTATTTTTCCAGATCCATTTTAATCCCACAACATAAACTCCATCTGGTTTTTCAACGAGTTCCCAAACTTCTAATCTCTTGAACTGATCCAACTCTTCTTGCATTGATTCAATCCAATTGTCGTAAGTTAAGGCCTCTTTGATATTTTTCGGTTCAGCTTGACAAACGGTGAGAGCGTAAATGCAGGTTTCACCATCTGTGTGGAGTTTCTGTCGTGTCATAACTGGTTTATCTGGATCGCCAATCACATTAACTAACGGATGATCCCTTGTCCATTTATGAGTCGATGGGTAGTGTTGAAAGTTGTGATGATGATATGACGGGTCCATATTGCTCGAGGATGATTCTCCGGTATCTGGTACGGTTGGTGGTGGAGCAAATGGATTAAAGAAGGCATTCCCGTCATATCCTGATGGTGTTGGAACATTGTTAGAAATGGGGGATGAATCTTCAACTGTAGGTTGAGGTGTTTTCTCCATTGATGATGATGATTCAGGTTGTGGTGCATCATCAACAACTACTGTAGATGTAGATGCTGATGGATCAGGTGCTTGATATGGAAGTTGTTGAGCAGCGGAACTGGTGGAGGCATCTGATGCACTAGTAACATGAACGTCATCAAACATTGGTGCAAACAAATCTTCCAGATCCTTCCTGTTGAAAGGTAGGGGTGCAGATGAAGATTCAGGAAAGTTCAGACGGTTATGTGCGGGTTCCAAGCGGTCTTGCTCAGAAGCCATTTCGGTGAGTTCATCAAAATTAGCGTGTATGGTTTCTTGAATATCCCCAGTCCGACGATTCCAAATACGATATCCCTTGGAGTTCTCACAGTATCCAACAAAGATCCCAATATCTGCTTTAGCCTTAAGTTTACCAAGATCATTCTTATCATTCTTCGGATAACACAAAGCTCCAAAGACGTGAAAATGGTTGATGTTTGGTTTTCTCCCTTGTATAATCTCATATGGTGTTTTGGTGTGTCTTTTGGTGATCATTGCACGGTTCTGAGTATAACAAGCAGTATTGACAGCTTCAGCCCAAAGATAATCCGGTAATTGAGCATTGATCAACATAGTTCGAGCTGCTTCCACGAGCGTCCGGTTTCGTCTTTCAACTACACCATTTTGTTCCGGAGTGCGAGCTATAGAAGTCTGATGAACAATCCCATGTTTCTCTGTGAAATCCCGAATGATTTGATTCTTAAATTCAGTCCCATTGTCTGTTCTGATGATTCGGACGGTGTTGCGGACTTGAACTTGAATTTTTGTGAGAAACGTGATGAGGATAGACGGAACTTGATCTTTAGTTCGAAGGAAATAGACCCAAGTCCATCTTGAGTAATCATCTACTATTACCAGAATATACTTCTTCCCGTTAATACTCTGAACGCGCATCGGACCACACAAATCCATATGAAGCAGTTGTAGGACATGGTCTGTGCTGTGTTCTGTTTTGGGAGGAAAATGGGCACGATGACTTTTCCCTTGTTCACAAGCAGAACACAAGTGATCCTTGGCATATCGGAATTTTGGAAGACCGTCAACTAATTTCTTCTTGGCAAGATCAGTCATGGTTTTAAAATTGAGATGAGACAATCGTTTGTGCCATAACCAAGCTTTCGTGGGATGAGCCTTGGAGAGTAAACAAATAGGAGAAGAAGCTGTCATGCCGTCAAAGGAGATAGAATACAGACTTGTTCCGCGTTTCCCTTTCATAAGGTCGTTCCCTTGAAGATCACGAATAAAGCATGTTTTCTCCCTGAATGCTACTTCCAAGTCTCCATCGCAGAATTGTCCCACGGAGAACAAATTATGACCGAGACCTTCAACATAATATACACGGCTGATTTCGATGTTCCCATTAATATAATCCCCATAGCCCATAATTGCAGCGAAGTGATCATTCCCGAATCTGACCGTTCCGATAAACTTTGCAACAAAGTTCTGAAGAAGTTTGAGATTGCCGGTCATATGTCGGGAGCACCCGCTATCAACAATCCAAAGGACGATTTGAATCACCTGCATCACAAACATCGGAAACAGGTGGAGAATTGATAACGGTTGGATCCGCTGGGTTAGTGACACAAGAGGTTAGTATTTTAGGTAACCATTTAAAATCAAAAGTGTTCTGTAACCAGCGTTGCCAGGTCCAACTAGTCTCTGCCTTTTTCCTAAGGTATGCACTAGGTGATTTTTTGGTCTTGGATTGGGGCTTTTCTATTTTCTCCTTAGAAACATCTAGTGGAGGCATCCCTAAAATGGATTTCGCAATGGTTTTAAGCCTAGAGGAAGCGCCACTAGTTCGTTTCTTTCTCTTAGTCAGCAAAGTTTTAGCAACACATTTTGTATGATCACCAGATAGTATGCTATGACGACAAAAAACACAAGTAGCATCAACCAAAACATCTTCATTAATATTGAAAGAGTTATCATCTGTTACATCATTCTTAGAACTAGATTCAGATAAGTGCAATTCTATTCCTGATGTTACATGTGTCTTATTCAAACTACTTTCTTGGATTTCTTCAGACTTAGATACTTCCTTCCTAGATTTCTTGACTCTATTCTTCCTCTGTTTCTTGTGAGTCTTGGAATGGTTGATCTTAGAGGTGGTTTCTAGTCCTGTGGAAGTACAAGTAGCTGAATCAGTGGTTGTGTCAGATGCTTGGGTATGTTCTTTGTCCACTACATACATTCCTGGAGCAATCTTATGAATGTTTGCTTTGCTCTTGTCTAAAACTCTGATCTTCTTCTTTAAATCAATAATGATGTGTTGGAACTCTTGATTTTGTAAATCTAATTTCCTGTTTAGGTAGACTGTGTCATTTCTGTTTTGAATAACTTCATCCAAGTCTTTTTCATTTTGAAACAGTTTAACTTTTAAGAAAGCCTTTGTTTCTTTGATTTGTTCATGACTGTTTTGAAATGACAGAGATCCCATGAGATTTTGAAATTTGAGTTCAAATTCAAGACTTCGTTTTTGACACCAGTCCAACCTTTTTTGAAGATTAAAAACTTTGTTTTCCACATCACCATTGATTTGTCGAAGATTCTCATTCTCATGTATCAGAGTATCAATCTCCATATGCAACATCTTAATATCCACAGCATGCTCATTCACAATTAAAGCATTACCAGATTCATAGAGCGAATTCATAATCACAGAGACTACGTCATAACACAAGACTTTTTCCAAGAGTCGATCATTTTCGTGTGCTAAAAATTTCTTTTGAAGTTTTTGACGTTGAACCTTGTCATCTTTAGCTTTGAAAATGGATTTCATAGATGCTAGTTCCGTATATAACTCCTCTTCCCATCTTGTTGCACCCTTTTTCAGATTTCGAACATGAGGAAGAATTTTCTTTTGAAGAATCTCCTTCTTTTCTTTCTGAACAGGAGAAAGAAAAGACGAGATAGGAATTTGAGAACTAAACTCAATTTCACTCTCCAAACGAGAAATGTCATCCATAAATGTCTGAAAATATCGAAGAACCCGACATTCTTTAGGCATTTGTGGATCAACGAGATCCTCTGTCAAACAATCTTTAAATTGTACACCAGTCGTAGGATCAGAAGTTATAGACGAGGGAGCACTTATGTTTGTGTATTTTAACGTTTGTTCTGGATGATCCTTAGGAGGAACAAATGATTTGCTCAAATGAGGTCGGGCATTATAATCATAATGTACTTTTGAAAACTTTGTTTGTGAATTGGATCGACCCTCAATCTTGTTTTCAAGAAAATCAGTTTCTTCATCAACAGAATACATAACAACACGTTGAAAGGAATCATCTAACAGAAATGTTGCATTGTATAACTTAGGATTTTCTTTGAGTGCTTTGTGTAAATTGCGGGGTGTGTCACTGCCAAGTGCAAAACTTACTCCTTTAGGACTTGGTTTTACAACATTCTTTTGAATTTGCGTTACAGAATTACCCGTTTTATACACAACATTTTGAAAGTCTTTGAGTTTGGTTTCCAAATCCAGAATTTGATCAAGATAGGAGTCAACACATTTCCTATTGGCTTTCTTTTCTTCAAGAAGATCCTTCTGAGATGCAGAAAGCTCAGATTGAGTTTTCAACAACTCAGAAGTTAAAGCATCAAGTTGAATTTTAAACTCAAACTGATCCTTTTCTTTCTGAGAGAAAAGCTCAGCTTTGGCAATGGTTAGCTCACGAACTTGACTTTCTAAATTTTGAACTTTTACATACTCTTGTTGGAAAGCCTTTTCAAAACCTTTTTCACGTTTATCTTGTTTTAGATATCCGGAAAGTTGTATTTTATAGCACTCATTATCCTTTGTTAACACTGCAATTTTCTCTTTGAGTTTCTGATTGATGTCATTGCATTTTTCTATTTGTGACTGGGTGGTCAATAACAAGGCCTGTAATTCCGAATCTTGATCATTCAAATGATCTTTTTGTTCAATATGATAACAATTAGCATCATCGATGAGATCATCAAAGGAAACAACTGTTTTATTATCATCAAATGATACAACGGTGTTAACTTGATCATCGGATGGTGATGATAATAACTCATTTTGAACAAAAGTTTCGTTTGTAGATGAAGATACAGAAGGTGAAGCAATTTCATGAATAAGACATGTCGGATCAGGTACCTGAGAAAGACCATCGGTATCATAAACCGGGCCTGACTCGGACATATTCATTTCTTGCATATTAGCCATAAGCATGACTGCAGCATTTGCCTCAAGGTCTTCCATTTCGTCATCTGATTCTACATTTGCCATAAAACTTTAATCATTCTGAGTCATCATCCCAGCAGCTCTTTCATCTTTGAGTGCCATCATAAGAGCCTCTTTGTGATACTGACTGCCCATTGTTCTCGGCTTCGGACAAGAATTAGCCATATGACCGTTCCCCCCACAATTGTAGCATGTGATAGACGTATTAGCAATGCCTTTCTGACCATTCCCAACATTCGAATTTCCTCTCTGAACATTCCCCATACTGTTTCTGTTTGCCCCTGCAGTATTGTACCTATTTCCTCCTGACTGAACCCTTTGATTACCATATCCACGATTTCCCGAACCATATCTGCCTGAAGACCTATTCTGAACTTCTACTCTCCCATCATTAACAACAGCCTGATTTCTGGTATTTGAAGATGAACGAAGACGGTTGTTGGATTTGGTGAATCTGCCAAATGCTTTAGCAATCAATCCAAATGCTTCATTAAGAGAATTGAAAGCATCCTCTTCTTCATCATAGTCTGCATTTGAGTACATCACTGAATCGGTGTTGTTGTAAGGAACCAGCTGGTTATCAGAGTATTGTTGAGGTGCTTCATAGGAAATGATTTGATTATGAGGTTGGGGTGGAATGCTTGGTTGAAAAGATGAGTTTCCAAATTCCTGTTGTGGTAAAGAGAAGTTAGATTGAGCAACGAGAGCAAGTGAGTTTGGTGTTGGTGCTGGTGTGAAGCCTCCTCGTGCTGCAATTTCTTTATCCACTTCTGATTGATGTTGTCTAAGGTAATCATACATAAGTCCATATTTGACATCACCAATTTTCTTTGTCTGCCTCACAAAAGTTGCATATTTTTGCCATTCAGGACCAAGACATCCAAGGAATTTGGAGTTGACAGCAATCTTTGGTAACTTTATATCATGACGATCAAGATCGTTGATAATGTTGGTGAAACGGTGGTAGTAAGATTCAATGGTCTCCCCTGGTTCCATGATGAAGTGAGTGTACTCCATATATAACTTGGACTCAAGATCTTCTTGGTTCAACTCTGTTCCTTCCATGAGGAGATGAACATGTTCCCACATATCTTTGGCTGTCTTTTGAGCATCAATACTTCGGTAGATAGGATTGGGAATTCCTTGAAGTATGAAAGACATAGCCAATTGGTTTGCTTCTTGTTGTAATGTTTGCTCAGTTGTGTAATTAGCAACCGGAATGGGTGTGGATGTTTCTTCTCTCTCTGGAGTTGCTGAAACCACAGTAGCTGGAATAGGATAGGGTCCTTCTTCAATGACCTTCTTGAGATATTGACCATGGGGTTTTTTGAGTTCAACGAATCTGAGGAATCTACTAGCCCACTGCACGTAGTTACCCGGAGTTAGCATTGGTGGAGTTTCTTGACTTCCAGCTTCATGACGTGATTGCTGACTACTAATTGCTTCACACATCTTGTTAAACCAATGAGGTTCTCTGGAGTAGGATGAATAGTTCTGCAGTTGTTGATTCTGTTGCATGATTTGTTGTGGGGATACTTGTGGTGGAGAGAGAAATTGATGCTGTTGTACGAATGCTTGTTGTTGTTGATACTGAGGATGGAATTGTTGTTGTTGAGGATGTTGCTGTAGCTGATAGTAGTAATTGAAGTGAGGTGGTTGAGACATATCTGGATCTTGAAGATAATTAAGATATGTGTTGATGAGTTATGGAAAGTTGGTATTGAAAATCCAAAAGATTCTGTTCAAATGCGATAGATACTGTTCACCAATTGCGATAAGTCAATTCACCAAATGCGATAACCTTCAATAACGATAACGAAAGTAGAAAATGCGATAAAACTATGAAGTGCGATAAACAATTACAATTTGGAAATATTATCTTAAAGAGCGATAATATATCAACTGCGATAAGATAAGAAATCAAACTGCGATAATTTATAGCAACTGCGATAATTTTATCACAAGTCCAATTTCGATAAATTCTCAATCTCTAATACAAGAGAAGAGAAGCAACCAAGTCGAAGTATGTTATCTCTCTAATACAAGAAAGTACAATACTGAGTCCCAAATGCGATAATTGAAGATCTCCCAAATGCGATGAAACCCTAATCTATCTTGATTGCCAACTGCGATAGAACCCTTAGTTAACTTGCAACTGCGATGAAACCCTAATCTTTCTTGATTGCCAACTGCGATAAAACCCCTTTTTGTCGAAGTTCACTCAGAAACCAAAGTAGCACTTTTCATCAACTTTTTCCAATCGCTAAATATACGGATTATACCAAATCGTCCAAATAACCAAAAATCACGATTGTTTTTTACTTTAAACGATTAGTAACCAATAGATTCAATGAAGATTAAGCTTGTTAACGATTAGAAATTGAAATTTGACGAAGATTTGTGAAAGTTTAACGAGCTCAAAGTGATTTTTCAACACAAATAAGAGTTTAACGTAAAGATTTGAACAAAAACCTTACTAGATCTAGAAAACCAACGTAATGAACAATACTAACGACTCAAACACACTATCCTAATAATCCCTTGGCGTATGATACCACTTGTAGGTCACGTTTAGATCTCAAACACACACACGTTAAGACAATAAGAACTCGTACTACTATCTATATATTAAGCTACGTATGAAACACAATAAGCTAATAAGCTAAACTAGAGAAGAGAACTAAGAAGAGAAGAATAAGAATGGTAGGCTTTTCAATTAGATCAAACGTTACACGAACATAGCTTCCGCACAATACATGAAAAACCGACAATAAGTAAGCACCCCATGCCTTGTATTTATAGGCAATGGGAGGGGAATCATTCTAGGAATATTCCCATGCATGTTACTAACATGGACTAACTAATGTGACCGGTCCATGGATTACTAATGGACCGGTCCATAATTACAAACAATATAATCCTATTAAACTTGCAACATTATAAATGAACAAGACTTGTAAATATTTAAAACATGTTCCTAACAGTAAACGATTAAGTATCAATCCTCATACATAATATAGTAAAACAAGTCAAATTAATAGGATAAATGATAGTAATAAAATGTACTTATTTGAGTTCATCAAATATCCCCCCACTTGAACTTTACTTGTCCCCAAGTAAATCTTAGAATTTCTTTTATGAAAATGTATCCTAAAAGATGTTAGGATTTATTTTTATATTTAAGCATGTATTCGTTTATTTCATAATCACACAACTAAACACTTAACGAATTAGAAGTAAAATAAAATAAGTCGATAAAAGCAAATCTAATCGTTTAACTGTCCAGTCGTGACGAATATTCTATCATAAGCTTGGCAAGTATACACATCTCCACCACTAAAGCTAAGGAATAACAAGTCTAAAGCGGTAAAAAGGGTTTTTAGGCTTAAGGGTTAATTATTCTCTTTCACTATCGATTTCAAATTCCAGAAAAGGCGACAAAATCACAAATACATGATCGAATCCACGAACACGATACTTGCAATTGCTCAAATCCTTAACTCGAATAGGCTAAAGATAGGTCCAAACTTCATCAATAATAATATATCAAAAAGGGCGACAAAATCATAAATACATAGCCGAATCCACGACTACGATACTTAAGATTGCTCAAATCCCTAATCTCAATAAATCAAAGGTTCGGTTGGGAAAAGAATAATAAAGGGTATGGATAACATTTGGGATATAAATTGGTGTAAAAATAAAAATAAACAAAACAAATAAATTAAAATCCTAAGTGTGGTTAATCACTATCCCAACCATCCCATGAATAAGACTCATATCATCGAATAACTCACGCTTTAACACTTGAAACACACGCTTTAGGTAGACACGAATTATACTCAACAAGATCTTAATCAAAGAATAAACCTTAATTGGCGTTCCCATAACTGCCAATTCCCATTCAATCCATAGATATAGTACAACAAATAGTGGCCATATGAACCACTTACATAACTTTACATAAGTTGGTTAAAACAAACTTCAAACTTTTCTTTCTTTCTTTTCTTTTCTTATTTTTTCGATTTTTTTTTTTTTTTTTTTTTTTTTTTTTTTTTTTTTTTTTTTTTTTTTTTTTTAACTTATAAACACAGATGTGTAAAATTTCACCACATCACTACAACTTTCTTTCCGGATAATTTTTCCATACTTTTCATAAATTCAGAAATAATGGTAATAGTGAAAGTAGTAAACACACGAAAAATTAACTCAAAAATATATAATATTTACTTTCACTCCAATTGCATTGTGCAATTTCCCGACCTAACCAAAGATAATGAATTACGCACGCGAACACAGGTAATGTAAGGAAACACACTTTGTCTATAGCAATTAACCAACCACGGATTTTAATCTACAGGGGTAGGCTAAGGTGTAAGGGTGTAACGAAACATTTTAAACATAGGTGTAAGAAACGAAAGGAATAGCTCTGAATGTTTTTCTAGGGGTATCTTACTCTAAAAATGAGAGTAACAAAAGGGTTTATACGGGGGTTAACTAACCAGTGTAGTTAGTTAATAACACATAACATAATAAAGGCCATTTGGGTGTAATCCTAGAATTTTACCAATTTAGACAAGTCATTCCAATTATATAAATAATACTCATTATGGTGGTCTCGAATAGTATACAAGCCAAGTTCTAAAGTTTACAAGTCACCGGCACACTCATAGATTTGTGAATTTTGGAAAATCACAATTTTTGAAAGTAACGTCATGTGTGCAGCTATGCAACTTAGATCTTAAACAAAAACATGCTAAATTTTTTTTTAAGTTTGATATATTAAGCACATTTTAAGCATAATTTTTGGAAAAGTTTAGGACAAGTAATTGTTAAGTGTTCTAATTCTCCAATCCCCCCACTTAAGTTAAACAACGTCCTCGTTGTTTGTATAAAAGGTTAAAAACTGGAAAATAAAAGAATTAGAACAGAAAAAACTCCCCTGAGATTTGCTCGGTATGATCCTCCATTAGTATAAGAGCAAAAATCAACTTCTTGTGGATTAGAACGTTAAAGCTTCATACTTGATGTATCCACAGGAAATCCAGGAAACTATAATACCACCAACACTTTAAGAGACACCTAAGATAAGAAAGGTTCAAACTTGCATAATACATTAGTAGTTAGAAAAAAATAAAACTCTAAAATAAAAACCGAAAGTCATCAGGTCAGTCGATGCGCCGTATCTTATGGAAGAAGATACGCCGTATCGAGCCTGGAATTAATACGGATCGGAATAAAGATGCGCCGCATCCTTAACCAGGGATGCGCCGCATTGAAAAATAAACTGATAAATAGTTTTAAAGTCGAAAATAAAAATGCAGAAAAATTAAAATAAGATATGACCATTGCAGGAGATGCGTCGCATCTCAGAATTGAGATGCGCCGTATCCTCATGCGGGCCTGACTGACTCGACACAGAAAACAAAATAGTAAAAGATAAATCCGGGTTGTCTCCCGGTAAGCACTTGTCTTTATTCCAGAGTCTTCAAGTTAGACTCACGTTCAGCTCTTTAATATCGATCATTGAAGGAGTCGGAAACATCGCGCTCCCTCATCGCCAATTCAGTAATATTGAACACTCCTTGCTCGTCCTTAATTTCCACGCCGTTCTTCTTCAATATCTGTATGAACAAAGTCCTGTCCCTTTCGGGCAGAGATGACAAAATGATAGACGGGAAATTCTTATTATCATATAGGCATAAATAAGCAAGGTGGGGTGGTAGTTCAATAAACACATCATTGTTCAAATTCGTTTTCTCAACTACTCTCCTACGTTTATTAATTACCACACAATCATACCACTCATCATCAGAATCATTAACAACATTGCGTCTAAGTTCGGTAGGTACATTAAGGTCAATGAATTCCTCAAAGTTCTCATGATTAGGATTAGTTGAGTTGTTTTGAATCAATGTTTCTCCCATAAGTCTAGCTTCAAGATCGAGGTCCATACGTTCTCTTAATCCTAGCACATAAACACCTCTAATTATGCTTTTAACCGGATCTTGGCACTTATAGACAAGTTTATTATTCCCTACCCTTAATGAGATTTTTCTCTTAAACACATCAATCTTAGCATGGGCAGTAGACAAGAAAGGTCTTCCGAGGATTAAAGGAATCTTAACATCCTCGGGCATGTCTAGTATAACAAAGTCTACGGGAAAAATAAACTGCTCAATCTTAACTAGCACATTATTAGCAATCCCTTCAGGTCGTTTTACCGTTTTATCAGCCAATTCAATAAGTAACTTAGTTGGTGCTAATTTTCCTAGTTCTAGGGTAGCGAATGTCTTAAGAGGCATAACACTAACACTAGCTCCTAAGTCAGCTAACACATTATTGAAAGATATATCATTAATAGAACAAGGTAAAGTAAAACTTCCTGGGTTTTTTTCTTTATGAGGCAAGGCATTTAAGTCGGTTGCAGAGCTCTCTTCTTTCATTGTTGCCTTGATCTCCTCTTCAATCTTTGTCTTTTCTTTTAGTAGTCTCCTTAAGCTGATTGAAGAATTAAAGAAAAATTTGGGTCTTGCACCATCATCACCATTCATCGATCTTCTAGGTATAATAGGAGTGACTTCTTCAGTGGTGCTTATGGCCTTGACATGATCTCTTGGGTTGGTTTCAGTTGAGCTCGGTAAACTTCCATATCCCCTTTCTTGAAGAACCTTGCTCATTTGACCAATTTGTTGTTCCAATGCTTTGATCGAAGCTCCTTGATTTCTTGTAGTAGTGTCCGTTGAAGCTCGGATTTCTTTGATCATAGCAGTATTCTCTTCATGTCTTTTAGCAGCATCGGCCATAATTTGCTTTAAAGTGTCGTCTAAAGTCTGCCTCCTCTCTTGATAAGCGGGATTGAAGTTGTTCTTTTGATAGAATCCCGGACTAGCTTCCCTAAATCTTCCTGAAGGTCGGAATGGTTGTCCAAATTGGGTGTAATATGCTTCTTCAAATGTCTCACTTTCATTCTTGTTCGGGAAATCTTTAGTGTAGTGAGGTCCCTCGCACTTTTCACATCCAACTTGGGCAGCATACGCTCTTTCATCACGCTTCTTCATTTCTCTACTAATTTTATCCAATTGAGCTTGAATAGCAGCAATCCCGTCAAAATTAGTGCTGCTCTTAGATCTAGTAGAGGTCCCATCGTGCCATTTCTGAGAATGATCAGCAGCTTCTTGGATCGCTTTCCTAGCATTAGTTGCACTCATCTGAGGTACGGCTCCCTTAGCATCCAAAATCTGTCTTGTAGGCACGTCCAATCCTTGATAAAACAATATTATCTCCTGCATAGGGGTTAGATAGTGTTGAGGACATTTTATCAATAAATCTTTAAACCGTTCTCAAGCTTGATAAAGGGTTTCATCAGGCTCTTGCTTGAAACTATTGATAGCCTCCATCTTTTTAGCAGTCTTAGCAGGTGGACAATATCTCTTCAGGAATTTGCTCTTCAAATCTCCCCATGTAGTGATTGAACTAGCAGGTTCATTCCTTAGCCACTTGTTAGCAGCTCCTTTTAGCGAGATTGGAAAGATTCTTAGCATGATCTGATCGTCAGTGACTCCTTCTGAAGTAAACAAATCTTTAATCTCCAGGACCTTTTCAACATGCTCATTAGCATCCTCATGTTCCGTCCCACTGAAAGCATTCTCTCTTAGCCCTTTGAGAAACTGACCCTTCAACTCAAATTTTGACTTATCATCAAACTTTGGTCTAGCAACTCCTGAAGTGTAATCAGCACGGGTACTGTTCATGTATTCCTCCATAGTAGTGTTTTCGCCCATTGTTTCTGTTTCAACTTCCTCTTTTTCTTCAGAAAAGTAATCAAGCTCGAGTGAACTTGAAAGATCAAAGCTTCTTGTGTTGAAAAGCCTTTTAAGCGAATGTAGGGCTCGTTCAGGATCTTCGAAAGGTTGAATCAAGTTCTTCGTAGAACTCCTGGTCATGCACTTCCTGAAATCAACACAAAAATATTAGTAGGGTATGCTCGAGAAAGTAATATATCAGATAATTAATAACGAAAACGGAATACGAAAAATTAAAGTTACTGATATCTGCAGACGATGCGCCGTATCCAAAAAGTTGGATACGCCGTATCTTAAAATCGTTAAAATTTAATCAGACTTTATTCAGAAAATAGATACGCCGCTTTAGAATTTAAGAATGCGCCGTATCGAATTAATTAATCAAAAATCAGCTTATCTAATTAAAATTAAATGCGTCGTATTAACGAAAGTTAATGCGCCGTATTTTCGTTACGTTTCAAAATAAATATCGATTTTTGATTCAGAAAGATGCGCCGTATCGATATAAATCGATGCGTCGTATCTGTTTAATAATTCGCAAACTGTTTTTAATTAAAATAATAGATACGCCGTATCTACGAAAGCAGATGCGTCGTATGGCGTTAACGTTTAGAATTTTTTTTTTATCAAAAACAGATACGCCGTATCTGCAAAAGCAGATGCGTCGTATTACTTTATCGCTTTGAAAAAAATTTCTTATTAAAAACAGATACGCCGTATCTTGGGGAAAAGATGCGTCGTATCGAATTAATTAAACGCGTTGTATTTTTTAAAAATTAAACGCAATACGCCGTATCTGATAAATCAGATGCGCCGTATCGTTTGATTTAGCACAGTACAACGATAGCAGAACAGAAAACACGAAAAATAAAAACAAATAAAAACACACAACGAAAATAAAACACACAAAAATAAAAGAAAACAATTAACACACAAATAAAAATAAACAAAAACAAAAATAAAAGCAAACAAATAACACAAAACAAATAACACACAGTACAACAAATATGCAAAATAATACAATGATGCAATTAATCTAATAAAAAGAAAATCCTAATTAAAATACTAATCAAATTAACAGATAATAACAATTCACTCCCCGGCAGCGGCGCCAAAAACTTGATGCGCGTGATGTGTCGTTGCGGTTTAGCAGTTTTAATGCCTACTCAAGTTTTAAATTTATATTTAGCCGACTTATCAATAACACACACACTTAACGAGCAGTGTACCCGGTCAGTATGAATATAATGGTAAGTAGAGTGTCGATCACTAGGAGTGGAACGTATTATCTCGTTATTCTAATCAGTATTTTAATATCCTAACGCAAGGGGGTTTCAGCCTGAGAGACTGGCACGATTTGTTTGCAATTAAATAATAAAGTAAACCAATAGGCACGAATCAGCAAGTAGCACACACGTACACAGATAGATACTTGAGACAATAAGAGGGCTGTCCTTATGATTAAGTAGTTTGTCACTTGTTTTATTGATAGCTTTATATGAAGTGTATGTAGTTAACCCTTTCTCGTTGGTCCTATCTTATCGGCGAGTAAACCCTTAATGATTACTTATGTCTAAAAGTTATTCCTAAGTGATCAATTTAGTAATAACCGTGGGAGCCACATTATGTCCCGCAGTCAAATGCCCGCAAGCCACTAATAGACACAGAGGTTATCAATGCACTAATAAGTAGTAACCAAAGACATCAACATATAAACTTTAATTGATGGGAAAGCAAGTATTAAAGGGAGTGCAATCTTTCGTTGTCACATTACACAAGCCACCAATCCTGATGAATTAAAGTTTGCTAACACAATAAAACAAAACTACTTAATGAATTAAACACATGCAGCACCTTCTTACAGCTCTTGTATCTTTGATTTGGGTGTGTCTTGTGCTGCCTCCTTGACTGAATTCGTCCTAGGTTTCTCCTGTTCGGTCTTCGAATCTAATATAATGCCTGTGAAATTCGTCTGGTCTTGGGGTATTTATAGTTTCTGTCTGAGGGAAGATGCGGCGCATCTAAGGAGTAGATGCGGCGCATGTACTTAACTTCGCGTGGGGTCCAAGATTATAATATTCAGGAATATTCGTACACCGCCAGAAGATGCGGCGTAACTCCATGATTAGATGCGGCGCATGTCCTCTTGTATCTTGGATCGTATCTGGTGATATCTTGATAGAGATGCGGCGCATGTCATGAGTGAGATGCGGCGCATCTGGAGCAGATTAGTCTTGATCTTCTTCATTTCAGTAGACTCTTTACTTTATGCATGTTTTGCTCCATTATTAGTCCAAAATCGCTAAGTTTCACCAAATGCTTGTTTTTACCTGAGAATTACAAAAGTAAACGATTAAGTATCAATCCTCATACATAATATAGTAAAACAAGTCAATTTAATAGGATAAATGATAGTAATAAAATGTACTTATTTGAGTTCATCAGGGATCTTTGAAATCAACGATCTACTAAATTACCGTTTAACTTTTATACAAAATTGACGAATCCAAGTTCAAGTTCCGATTTAAATTTAAGAGAAAGCAATTTTCCTACATTTATTAACAATTACATCTTTATTTTCACAATATCAAAACTTATTGCATTTTGCAATATCTTTATATTTTTGCATTTTGCAATATCATTCCATTTTATTTTATTTTTCTTTTCATTTTTTCATCATTTTTTTCATTTTTTTTTTCATCATTTTTTTTTTTTTTTAACTTTAATAAAATACATACATATATGCTTTCTCAAAAATAAAAATAAAAAGTTGAACTCGGGCTCTATATCAAAATTGTATAAAAATTTGTTTTGCATAACAACATGATTTTGGCGTTCAAACGTTTGAAAACAGCACGTATTTAATCCGATTAGTTATCTTCTGGGAGGAAAAGCCATAGATTACTTATATAAGCTCTTAAAGAGAACCAACTACTCTACGCTTAGCATTTTCATTTGCACATATCGTAAAACCTTAGTCTAATAGTTAAGGAAGCAGCCAGATCAATACTCTGGCAGAGTCGGGATTCCCTTTGTTCTAACCTAATCAAGACTAAACACTTCTTCTTTTTATTGCAATTTCTTATCTAAAAAACGAAAAAAATTTAAAATTTTGGCCAAAACGGGGGTACTAGGGCACTAGAAGGTACATATGTGACAAAATTCGAGAGAATTCCCCCCACACTTAGAATTGAATATTGCCCTCAATATTCAAAGTACCGGCTATTATGCCGACACTTAGAAAGTAAAAAGGTAATACTAATAGCCAAGTGTGTGAAAGAAATCTCTATTTTCACAAACAGGATTAAAAAGATATCCCTAGATAATCGTTAGCAAAAGGATAGGATATTGGGCGGCTGGATTGAAAACAGGCGCAACAATCATCACAATCCAAGGGAAACCTGTAAACAAGAGCAAACAACACACATAACAAAGCACAGTAGAGGAACCCCCCCACACTTAGTGTCAGAAAAGAGAAAGAAAACAGAAACATGGGTGTTTACCCATGCAATGCTAATGTTTTTGTTAACCGAGTCACTAGCTTGACTCGACCCCGAATTCATTGGTTCATGGGGAAGCAAGTGGAAGAAACCATCTCCATCGGACTTTCATTCAATGTGTTTGGATTAACATTGAATTTCTTGAAAGTTCCACTCCGATGAGATACATCCGGCTCAAAAGATTGATAAATGGAGATGCCAGGGTCAAAAACTTTGTCCTCATTTCCAAAGGAGAGAATGAGAGGACAAGTCACCGTATAGGTGAAGAAGGGTAGAAAAACTCGAACGACATATGTGAAGTCAATATAATGGCGATCTTCAACGGGAAATGTCACATATGTCGGAGAAAGATCAATATCGGGATTGAGAATGCCTCCCCCCGGGTCACACAAAACATCTTTGTCTAGATCAAAGTAGAAGTGATCATACTCTGGTGGAGATATGATGGGAGTCAGTTCATCGGAGAACTCCTCATGATCAAGATCAAAGGTAAACGAATCATATTCTGGAAGAGAGAAATCAGCATGAGAAGTGGTACTACCACTACTCGTCTCTTCCGTGAAATCAAAACTAAATGATTCGTAAGCAACCGAGAAAAAGTCACTATCCTCAACGGGGATAGGAGATGAGGTTGGATTTTCACAAAATGATTCTATCTTAGAAATGAGCACATTGATATTCAATAAGTTATCACGAAGCAAATCGTCTTTGATTTCCAGAATATCAGTGTCAATTTCTTCATTGTCAGGTTCAAAATCCTTTTCTTCCTCTAGGCTGACGAGCTTAGAAGGTAATTCCTCAACATAATCGATGTCCTCACAAGACAAAGAATCATCATCACTTGAAGTACAATCATCGTCAGAATTGGAAAACATCTCAACATGATCATGTGAAATGTCAAGAGGAGGCAAATCACACATATTATCAGAAATACCCTCAGACTCACTTGGGATTGGGACAAGGTTCTCAACACTAGAATTTATGAATTCGTCCGATTCCTTTTCAGGAATAGTGTTAATATGCTCATCCCCCATAATAAGTGAGTCTTCCGATCCCAAAGTAGGTGATATGGGTGTGGATGCAATGGACTGAGGGAGTTGAAAAATGATATCGCTCAAAGGAATAGCACTCTCCTCGTCGTCCTCCTCATCAATATTGCTAGCATAAATGGCTTTTATACGTTCCATTTGCTCATCTGCTAGCAATTCTGCAATAGTCTTGTCTTCCTGCCTTTTCTGGACAGGTGTGATTGCAGCAGACGAATTCTCGTAAACTCCCCACATAGAATCTTCATCATCGTCATCGTAAATGAAAGTTTGACGATATTTGGAACTTAATCTAGCTGTTTGTTCTTCAGCTAGAAGTTCTCCAATAGTTTTCTGATGAGGATCTTCTTGGGGAGGTTTAACAGCCGAATTTTTAAGTTTATCTCGCACATCTTGAAGTTTTTGGAATACATCTTCGAAAGATTCTTCAAGAGGTAGCTGAGGCTGAGTTTGAATCGTTTGATGCTGTGGAGGCTGGTCGTGATAAGAATGATCATAATTGTCAGGGTTAATTCTACATATAGGTAACGAACTTTCAAAAATTTTCAATGTTAGGTAATTTACTCTCAAAAATACTATGTTAGGTAACCAAACTTTGTGCAACCTTCAAAGTTAGGTAATATTACCGGCTATGCTTATGGGGCCCACATGTGACGTCATATTTATTTTTATTATTATATTCCTTTTCAGTTTTTAACACAAATGGTCCTTGTGTTGCGCAAGGCTTTACAAATTTAGTCATTTTTTTTCACAAATGGTCCTTCTTACACAAAATCGTCCTTGTGTTGCGCAAGGCTTACACAAATGGTCCTTGAGTCCGTTTTTCTTCCGGTTTTTACGTTTACGTCCGTTTTTCTTACGTTTTGTCCGTTTTGGTCCGTTTTTCTTACATTTTTTCCCGTTTTTCTTACGTTTTTTACGTTTTCGTCCGTTAATCTTACGTTTTTTTCCGTTTTCATATGTTTTTGTCCGTTTTTCTTACGGTTTTGTCCATTTTTCTTACGTTTTTGTCCGTTTTTCTTACGTTTTTTACGTTTTCGTCCGTTATTCTTACGTTTTGTTAGGAATATAAATATTCATATGAAGGTTCGGTCACCCCGAGTATCTATTTAGCATATCACATAGCTCGTAGGCTTATTTATATAAGCTTAGTATTATTAGTATTATTAGTTTTATTAGATTAGTCGTATCTATATTTGTGGAGTGGGTCGGGGCTTTCCCCACTGTCAGCTCACTTCACAGCCCACTAGGGGCACTATTATTAGGAAGTATAAATACCCCTTCCCACACTTGGGAAGGGTTGGAACTCTTGTCACATTAATCTAATTTTCCAGATTCTCACATAGTTCCCTCTCTCTCTAAACTTCTCTCTACAAACTAACTCAAATGGGTTTCTTGATCTTTCAAGATCCAAGACCACCCGAATCAACCACACAATCAAGATGGTTATTTCCTACAATTGGTATCAAGAGCCATGGTTAGATCCGATTGATTGTGTGTTGGTCTTATTTTTTTTTTTGTTGATTCGTAGGTCCATCTCATGTTACTGCTGATGTTTTAATCTCCTTTTGTCTAACTTGTTTATTCGTTATACACAAAGTGGGCCTCAAACTAGTCTTTTTGTCTAAACAGTGTTCGTTTGTCACATGTTTTTATGGATTAACTGATTTTGGGCTTTAGGTGTACACTATTTTTATGACTTAACTTATTTTGTCACATGTTGTCACTTTGAGACATTTGCTCCAAAAGTTTTAACAGATCTTAACACATGATTTTGGATGTTCAAAATCTTTGATTCAACGTGAGACGCTTGTTGAGTGATAAAAGATTTGTCACCCGTGAAGACACATCACGTGTTGTAGGTCTTGAAAGTAGTAAAAATTTTCATTGTTGGTTCTAACAGATCTGAACATCCGGGATTGTTCTTGTTACTGCTTGTGTAAAATGATGAAGTTCTTGAATGCGGTTTGTGGGTGTTCTTGGGTACAGTTTGGTTTGTAACCAAAAAAGGGGTAAAAGACAAAAGTGTGAGAGTGACAGCTTTGACTGGTCAAACATGTTTGTCCTGGACGCGGTTTGTCTACTTACTCATGAACTCGGTTTGTCTATGTGCTCACGAATGCTGTTTGTCTAGTTATCACGAACGCGGTTTGTCTGTTTAACCACGAACGCGGTTTGACTGTATTCACATACGCGGTTTGTCTATATGCTCACAGACTCGGTTTGTGTATATAAGGTGTACGCGGTTTGTCTGTCACTCGGTCAAACGGTCAAACGACAACAACATACATAACCAACAACCTCAAATCCCAGACCATCCTAAACCCACAATAACAACAAACACAAAAACATAACAAAGGAAGTGCTTGATCTCAGTTTGCTCACTAATTGTCACGCATCTTTAAAGATTTCGTGTGAACAAAAACCTATCATTGATCGATGTGATGTCAAACTCCATCTCTATATTCGAAAATTCAAGATAAGACACTAACAAGACTGTTATCATGCTCTCTTTCATTTCGTTCAAACAAGGAAAATCAAACAAAAAGGAAATCAAAGATCTCAGTTATCTCCTTTGGTATTACAAGATTCATCTACAAATGACACCAAAGAGACTTTACCATCATTGATCTATATCGAAGCTACACTTCGTTGAATATACGATCATTAAAGAAAAGAACTAAAACAAAAGTGTTTCAGTCTCCTTTTGAATCGGTTACGGAAAAAACAAGAGCAAAAACGAATGAATTCATTCACATCACTTACCAGAGTCCTTTGTGGTTTGAAGATTTTGAAGCCTTGTTATGCTATAGGATTCGTTGGTTAAGGATAACAAGAAGATTTAATGGTGTGTCTGTGTTGGGATTAATTTGAGAATCAAAGGGGCAAATTATGTGTTTGATGACCGAGTTTGGAGTGATAAATGAAGTAGGGAGGCGGATCAGTGTTTGATGAAGTATGAGATTAGGGTTAGATCAATTTGGGATTAGGATGTGTGTTTTATACACATAATTAACTAGAGTTAATTGGTGTTGTGTGGGCTTGCTCCTGGATTTCACATTGAGAATCACATTGCATCACATTGGGCCGTGACTTGTGGGCTTGTGTGTCTGCGGAAATTGGAGTTAAACTCTTGTGGATTTCTCATTGGACCGTGAGTGATTGAGATACTTGTGTACATTGGACTTATTTGTTGTTAACAGATAACTCATGATCGATATTGTTGAATTTCTTTATGTTTGGCTGAACTTTGGGAGTTCATCACAAGGACGATTTTGCTTGTTGAGGGCTACATTGGTGATTTCATGCTGTTATTTGTTTGTTGTTGATAATTTTGGTACTCGGTGGACATCTTTGGGTTATAATTTTGGACCACGGTGACAATTAAGCTTCGTTATCCGAGATTGGGTATTATTTTGGGATTGGATTAATCGGGTTTTCTGGATATTACTGCGAGATGCCATTATCGGACTCGTGTAAACTGTCAAGGCTAGCATTTGGGCTCATGAATATCTACGTGACTACAGAGCTGTGGATTTGGCAGCGTTGTCATATTGAGTAAGCATGCGATCTGGTCTGTGCAATTTGAGTTACAAGTTGACTAATTGAGATTTGATTAATTGCGAATTGACAAGTTGCTACTTGACATGTTGCGACTTGACTGATTGCGATTTGATTGCAATTTGACTTGATGCAATTAGACAAACTGCGACTTGACTTGGTGCAATTTGATCAAGTTGAGATTTGACTTCTTTGACTTTGAATTGTAAAGATTAGTATTGCAACTCACTCTTAGTTGTCCTTGATTGACTTCACGGTTTCTCTTGTAGATTTTAGAAAATCCCGCGAAAGATTCAATTTTTCGGTTTAAATCTCAAGAGCTGTAAAATCCCGTGAAATTAATTTTGGACAAGTAGACGGGACTTGGATCTAGACAAAATAAAACTTACGGGGTTTGACTATTTTTTTGGGATAAGTTTGTGCTTCAAGATCAGCAGGAATTGGGTAATTATGGTAACTTGGTTGGTTTGTTAATTCACGGGTTGGTGTACTTAGTGTCACAAACATCTCGGGGTGGATGGATGCACGATGTTTGATGACCCTTGCTCGAGCATATTTAAGGTGATTAGACTGGATGTTCAAGAAAGTGGATATATACAATAAAGGATGGAAGGTTGGGTATATATCACTACCTATATTTAAAGGAGTTACGTTGGTGTGCTCAATATAGGTTCTAAATCACAATTTGCAATTTAAGGTGATTAGACTTGGATGTTCACGAAGTGGATATATACAATTAAGGATGGAAGGTTGGGTATATATCACTACCTATATTTAAAGGAGTTACGTTGTTGTGCTCAATATAGGTTCTAAATCATAATTTAGTGCAAGTTTAAGTCGCAGACTTGTTCTTTATCAAGCTTCATCAAGTGATTGTTGTTTCTCAAGCTTCTAATGGGATTGTTGTTCAAGATCTTCTCAAGAGGTAGTCAGGCTTAAAGACAATAGGTGATTTGTTTGGAGACATGTTTTAACCTCTTACTCACTTTAAGGTCATATGCATTTCATCAAGCGGTTTTGGCATATTACGAGCTTCAATGAATTGTTAATCTTCTAAACCATTGATGATGAGGAAAGCAAGGGGTTACTACAAGAGAGTCTTAATCACCATCTTCGTTGCAGTAGTTTCATTTGTCTCTTTCCATGATTTGTGCCTGACAAATTCACAAACATCACGGACTCTCAGCTTTGGCAAAAAGGTCATTTCATGTCCTTTTTGAGGGGGAGAATTATCACAAGTTTCCTAGAAGTTCCGTCTCCAGCGATGTGAATTTTAGCGGTTCCGGTTACAGCGGGTCAGATCGTATCGGTTCAGTCTCCAGCGGTTTGAATCTTAGCAGTGTCGGTTACAGCGGGTCAGATCGTAGCGATTCAGGATTCAGTGGTTCAGTCTACAGCAGTTTGAAGCTTACTGTTGTGCAGTTAGTTCTTGAATTTATTTCTCAGATAAATCTCAAGAACTGTAAAATCCTGTACACAGTACGACAACTATTCCACATCCAAGTAGCTGGATCAGACAGCTTTGTTTGATAGGACTGACTATGAGTCATGGGCACTTCTAAGAATTCGCGCATGTTTCTTCTCTTTTTGGCTAGTCAACAACACAAGATGATCACAAAGTTAATCCGGTATTCTTTATTTGTGATTGAAGTTGAATTTCACGAAGGCGTCTACTTATTTTATCTTGAAGTCGGGGTTGGTTGGATGCATGACCTTCAATGATAACTTGCTCGTGCGTAAAAATTAAGTTGAAGACTTGGGTTATCTAGTTATCAGCAGTCGGGGTAACTATCACTTAAGAGTCATGGGAGTACTCAGTGTCACACGTCAATGACGATGTCGATAATCGCAAGAGGTGTTAATGTCTCATACTTTGGTTGGGTATTGAGCTCTTAGAGATTTTGCTTGGAGCATTAATTCTCTACACCGTTCTTCCAACATTAGTGCAAGCTTAAGTAACAAATTTGGGGACTTCTACTTCAGTTTTCAGTATTGGTATATCGGGCTTCCTTCATCAAGTGGTCACTAATCTGTGTACAAGGTTGGTTAGTTGGACAAAGGTTTTAAAAGTTGTGATGTGAACTGTAATTCTCACAAGAAATTCTTAACCCAAACAGATGTTCTCCAAAATCAAAATCAGTCATGCCACATTCAATCTGTTACTGCCTCACGGTTTCTTCTTGGTTTTGTAAAATCCCGCGAAAGAACTTATTTCTCGGTTTAAATCATAGATTTGTAAAATCCCGTGATAATGGACTATGCGCTCTTAACCATGATCGGGTTAAAACCATTATCAATGTTCAGTTAATGCATCATGAAGGACTTGATCGGGGCATTTAAACGACCACAAGGTGACTACGGCGTGAATTCATTATTATTTATTTGAGGCTGAAGTGAAATTTCATGTGTGCGTGTACTTAGTATCTGAAGATATCGGGGAGGTTGGATGAAGATTCTTCGAGATCCTTGTTCGAGCTTTCAATACAATGACGAGGACTTGGATATCTAGTTATTTTGTCTTTCTCTCTATTTACAAAATAACTATCACTTTAAGGAGTCACGTTGTAGTGCTCAGTGTCACACGAAGTTGTGGATATCCAAGAGGTGATGTACGTCTTATACTTGATGGTTGGTTGGTTGAAAAGTATAGAGTACTTAGGGATTCGATGTTGCACGAAGTCTCTACACCGCTCTTTGTCACGCATTAGTACAAGTTTAAGTCACAAGTTCGGGTTATATTACTTCAGTATCAAGTTCATCATATTGGGTTTTTCTCCATCAGTGGTCACGACATCAAGCCGACAGAATGATAATGGGGTTGGTAACGAGTTAGATGAGAGAAGAAGTAAAGAGAGAGATATGACGTCTGTACAAGTCAGTGCAGGCCTCGTTCTTCATCATATGACGTCTGTACAAGTCAGTGCAGGCCTCGTTCTTCATCATATGACGTCTGTACACATCAGTGCAGGCCTCGTTCTTCATCAGATGACGTTTGAACACAGCAGTTCAAGCCTCGCTCTTCATCATTATGACGTCTGTTCATATCAGTTCAGGCCTCGTTCATCAAAGAAAAGAAAAGTGTACGCTTGAGTGCACTTTATCTTCAAAAGAAGAGGAATCTTCTTACTTATGGCCATTCTCATCAACAAGTTTTACGCTCTTTCCGTGCTTATTCAGTCATCAAGTGGATCGGCGCATATTGGAGTATATTTTTATTCACTTGTTCTACCAAAAATTGCAGTTGACAAGAATATGCAATTTTTGAGGGGGGGAAAGAGTGAATAAACAACATGTCAGTCTTCAAGAACCGTCAAGTGGAGCTACTTATCGTTGATGGTATTCATATTCACTAGTTCAGTCATCAAAAATTGCAGTTGGCAGGCATATGCAATTTTTGAGGGGGGGAAGGGTGAATATTAATCTACATGTTAGTTGATGATTGAGAAATGGTCATACGACTCCTGAATACGTCAGTTAAGGAGTCGTGCAAACCATGGTTCTCCAACACATCTTCTTCCTCTATCAAGGTGTTGAAGGACATGGTCATGGAATGCTAATCTTCATATTCTCACGGGCTGGTTCAATCAGCAACAAAGGGTTTCTAGTCAATGCTTCATGCATACGTCATCAGGCTACATGTACACATCATGATGATGATTCCGATTAATCGTAACCATCATGGGGGAGAGAAATGTGTACACCAAGGACGCACAACAGGTTCACGTGATCAGGGCTTAATATCCAGGATGGATAAATACTGTAGATGATCAGTGGTTCAACTTGTTACCTTGGTATTATCGTTTCACTGCTACGTTATGTGCTGATTAATCGTAACCATCAGGGGAGAGAGAATGTGTACATCAAGGACGCACAACAGGTTCACGTGATCAGGGCTTAATATCCAAATATGGATACATTCTATAGATGATCAGTGGTTCAACTTGTTACTTTGGTGTTATACTAAAGACTGAAGAAGGTCGAGTCGTCAGTCTATTCTTCATTCTCTGTTGGGTGTTATCATCTCATGTGTATGCTGCGGGCTGATGGGTTATATGTAAGGTTACTGGAAGGCATTTGGTGAGATGAAAATGATTGGTATTCTATTCCTCCACATTGGGAAATCTTGAAGAAGGTCGAGTCTTCAGTCTTCTCTACATTCAAGAATGTTGAGCTCTTTTCTTACAACTTGATATTTAACTTAATCCCATGACAGTTCTTGTTTGATGAGTTGTGGAGTTAAGTTAGGTTCAAGTTGTTCCGTAGTTTAAGGTTAAGTCCAACTTGATGTTAACCTAATCTCATGACAGTTCTTGTTTGATGAGTTGTGAGGTTAAGCTAGATTTCAGTTGAGGCTCAACTTAAACTACCGAAAAGATGCCTAAGGTTTTTGATGGCGTCACTCTAGGACGGGAGTGTTAGAAGATTAAAGACGGCATGCATTTGGTTATCAAAATACTTCTTCATATTTCGGGCGTTCATCCAAAGTCTTCTTCCTATTATGGGTGATCGTCAGAGGTTGTCAGATTGGGGGAGAGCACTAATTAGGGGAGAGTGAAAAGCCAGAATCATTCCCTGATTGAAAGTGCTCACATTGCTCTTCAGCAAGTCAAGTGATGAATGTGGTGAAGATTCAGAATGCTGAGGAGTAATGGTTTCTGGTTCGTATCCTTGTACATATATACTTATTCATACATTATACCATCTTGTAAATAGATATATAGAAATCCTGCAATTGTAAATAGAGAAACGTAAAACCAGAAAAACCATAAAAATTGAAAAATAGAAAATACAAAAAATAGTTTCACCTAGGCATGTCTTCTGTTTATCGATAACATTTACGGACTTAGAAATGTCATTCAATAATGGCACGGGTCTTTAAATGAAGCTCGAGCAGAAGTTAAAATGGATTGTTAAAACATGTCTAAATGGCTTGCTATTACTTTAGATAGCAACCCGCGCTTGATATTGGGGAAAGCACGTCGCCAAAAAGACGGTTGTTCCTCCAACTGGGTGATGTTCACCTGGGCATGGATTACTTCATATCCATGTTTCCTGATTTGATGTACGTTTCAGTGCATCATTTCTTGTAAAAGAAGAGAAATCTTCTTAGTATAACAAATAGTTTTCATTCTATGATTCTTCTGAAAATTATTTGTGAGACACTTGGTGAATATGTGTTGTATGAAATTTGTTTATACTTGGATTATGCATAAAATTTGTCTCTCAATCAACGACTACAAAACCTCACGACAGTTCTTGTTTGATGAGTTGTGGGGTTAAGCGTGATTTTAGTTGAGGTTCAACTAGAATACGGGTCATTGATTGAGGGGGAGAGTGAATTCAAATTTTATATCATCAAACGGATTTATTGGTTAAATCATACTTGTTAGAAATGGTTTTGTAGTTAATGGGGAATTAGTTGAAGAGGATCTTGCTTAAATATATCAAATGACCAAGTGTGTTAGTTGCTAGAAAGTTTAGGACATTATGTGCAATTTGCTTATAGTTTCCTAGCTTTATGTATCTAGAAGGTTCATTTGTGTTACTTTGGAATCCTCGTATAATCCCCAAAATGCTTTAAGACTCAAAACCTAAAAGAAGTTAGAAAACCAGTTGTGTTTGATGTTTTTGAATACTCCACTGGCATTTGTATGATCTAAATGAATGAGTTTCAAATGTTGTTTGTCTCTGCTGCTTAATGGTTGTTGATATTGTGCATATGTTCTCAGGATTCGCTTAGGTAGATTGCTATTATGTTAGAATCATGTTCTTAAGATCCTGAATTGAATATTGAAATCCGTGTGAATTGCCATGTTCATGATTGCTAATTGCTCTTCATGCTAGATAGTGGTTTGACGTAGTTCCTGATTGGGGTTTGATTATAAGATGAACTTGGTATTATAATGTGGCAAGCTGCTGAAGGGTAGCTATTAAGGAATAGTGTATCTGTATGCATGTATATCTGTGTTGAGATTCTTATGCAGATTCCATAGCCAAAATGAATGTGCCAGTTCCCATTCTAACCATTTAATCAGACGTTCAAATTCTATTGATTGGCTCGGAATTCACCACGACAACAACATCGGCAGCAACAACAACAACAACACCTTCACCTCCACCACCATCATTTCAACAAAGCAGTACTTACTCGGATCTCGCCAAGTGGGGATCGAAATTACTTGAGAAGATTTGTTGGTGGATGGATAATCGATGTTGACCACTGACTCACTCAGAAAAGTGGGTGATTACATCATCTGCGCAAAAAGGTCAATATCATATGTGTCATAATAATCAAATGTGCAAAATAAGCAGTGAATCTCCCTCTTAGATTAAGGGGGAGCATAGTATGTTTCATCATCAGAACATGTTAAACCTGACCACATTTTCTCCCATGTTTTCTAAATTATTTAAAATCAATTGGGATCACAAATCTCAAAAGGTTTGAAATTTTTGATCGGGGGAGAGAATGTGATTTAAATATGAAACCTGATGAAAATGTGATGTTTTGGATTTAAGTGTAAGCTCTCCCATATGTGCTAAACTCTTTTGTATACCAAGGCACATATTGAGGGGGAGCAAAATGTTTTGGGCATAAAAGTAAGCTCTCCCATGTGTGCTAAACTACTTTATATATCGATGCACACATTGAGGGGGAGCAAATGTTTTGTGGAAACAAAAAGGATTTGGCATAACATGAGATCGTGACTCAGACTTAACAAATGAATTGACGAAACATATACTGTCATGAATCGAAAGGACATATCCTGGCCGGGTAATAATTTCAAGCTAGTCTAACTAGTGATGTAAGCGTGTCTCGAAAAGGATGTGTCTGAGTAGAGTGTACCGTTTCGAGAAACTTTCTATGGACTTGACCAGGACGGGTAATAATTTCAAGCTGGTCTAACCAGTGATGTAAGCGTGTCTCGAATCGGTCATGTTCACTGAAAGTTGATCAATTCAAAAGTGCGAGCTTCACCTGACATGTGCAAATTTATAAAACAATCATTTGAGCACATGTTGAGGGGAGCATTTGAAAAATATAAAACTCTCAAGTGTTTGCAAAAATGTGTTTCAAAATCATGAACACTTTGAGAGATTTTTCAAAGATTTGGTTTATGGCAATCGTGGAAGTACACCAAAGACCGACCATTTTAATTAAAGTATGGAGTTATAAGGATGGTTAAGTTAGGCTCAAGTTCCCACGATCCCGCCAGAGCCGGAGGATCTACCCAGGGACAATCCACTAGTTAGTGTAGAAGTCCTTAGGTATGATTAAAAAGGAGAATAGTGGATAAGGGAAAAGTGCCGACTGAGATGGAGCTAGTACTGGAACAAACCCAATAAGGTACTAGTAATGAAGTCTCGGTAAGCACTGAAGGGGTTGAAGAATGAAAAAGAATTGTAAAGATAAAGGGTGAAAAGAAAGAAGCCCTCCTTACAACTTAGGCAGAAACCGGGTCAATACATATGCTGTCAGAATCACTTAGTTGATTGCTGGCATTGAAGACAAAGTATCATGGACCCAGTGATACGCTGCACAACCCTCCCTAGCCACTCAAGGTCCCTCAAAGGATTCTTGTTTCAATTGTCACGGAGTTCAATACATTCCTATCGTCTCTCTCACTCCGAGTTAGATGATGTTGAAAAGGTGGCAGTCCTCTCCAGCCTCCGCTCACTAAATCAAAACGCACTATTGAGTCTAGAGTCACGAGATGCATAACAAGATCTCATAGGGACACGAATTATTTCTACACTGGTTGTTCAACATTAAGGACACCAGTTGTAAACTTATGAGTCCTACGCAGATCTTAGCAATCTGCCAGAACATTTATGAGAGAATTTACGAATGTAATTCTCAATGATTGAATGGAAATTCCTGCCAGGGTCAACATCAAGCAGCCCTGAAAGCAGGTCACTTCGGTAATTCTTTATGGATTACGCTTAGTGGTCACGGCGGTTTCTAACGGTCTACAGTCGTGGAGTGATCTCCAGCGACTCACCTAATCGTTGATGTGCTACGGTTCGATCTTAAAAAGCCCTCTGTGGGTTTTCGATTAGGAACGGTCTTGGTAAGGATTAGAGAGAGTTTTCACACTATGCTGTTAACAATCTCGAAGTCCGAACTTGTAAGTACCGGACGTTTTATTGCTAACTGTCGTATGCAGGAACATCTGGCGGTTGATGCTGATTGCTGTTGCAGCTGTTTGCGGTTGTAGCTGATTGAGGTTGCAGCTGAATGCGGTTGTAGCTGGTTGCAGAAAAGATGCCAATCCTCTACCACATGTTCACACTACATCATCATTGTAACTCAACAATGTCATGATCAACCTAAAAGACCTTTAACACGGCTTCTGCAAACTCTGATGCTAAAGATCATGACACCAAATAGTGTGAGCATGTCGGCTCAAAGATTTACACATCACGTGGAGACATACTACTGAAAGATGGCTTGAAGACACATGCTGGATGATATTTTCGAAGAATACACAAAATCATCCAAGACAAAGGAAAGGCCATCAAAAGTTCACTGCTGAAAGCACAAAGATACAAGACTTTGAAGAATCAAAGACTACGAGCTATAAAGACAAGTTCAGAAGAAAGAATGCTAGAATTCAAATTATTATTTCCGGGGTGACCTCCCTTAGGGGGAGATTGTTAGGAATATAAATATTCATATGAAGGTTCGGTCACCCCGAGTATCTATTTAGCATATCACATAGCTCGTAGGCTTATTTATATAAGCTTAGTATTATTAGTATTATTAGTTTTATTAGATTAGTCGTATCTATATTTGTGGAGTGGGTCGGGGCTTTCCCCACTGTCAGCTCACTTCACAGCCCACTAGGGGCACTATTATTAGGAAGTATAAATACCCCTTCCCACACTTGGGAAGGGTTGGAACTCTTGTCACATTAATCTAATTTTCCAGATTCTCACATAGTTCCCTCTCTCTAAACTTCTCTCTACAAACTAACTCAAATGGGTTTCTTGATCTTTCAAGATCCAAGACCACCCGAATCAACCACACAATCAAGATGGTTATTTCCTACACGTTTTTTCCGATTTTATACGTTTTTGTCTGTTCTTCTTACGTTTTTTTTTCCTTTTTGGTCCGTTTTTCTTACGTTTTTGTCCCTTTTTTTTTACGTTTTTGTCCGTTTATTCTTACGTTTTTGTCCGTTTTTTTACGTTTTTCCGTTTTTGTCCATTTTTCTTACATTTTTGTCCGTTTTTCTTACGTTTTCGTCTGTTATTCTTACGTTTTTGTCCGTTTTATCCGTTTTTTTACATTTTTTCCGTTTTTGTCCATTTTTGTCCGAATTTTTTATTTATTTCGAAATTTTTGTCCGAATTTTTTATTTATTCCGAAAAATAAAAAAAATAAAAAAAAAAAGTTCAAAATTTTTGTCCCATTTTTTTTTCTTTTTTGTCCGAATTTAAAAAAAATAAAAAAATTCAAAATTTTTGTCCGACTTTTTTTGAACTTTTAATATTTTTGACAAAAATTCAAAATTCGGACAAAAATTTTGAACTTTTAATATTTTAAAAAAATTCGGACAAAAAAGAAAAAAAATTCGGACAAAAATTTTGATTCTTTTTCTTTAATTTTTTAATTTTATTTATTTTTTTTAAAAAATTTGGTCAAAAAAAAATCGGACAAAAACGTAAGAAAAACGGACCAAAAACGTAAATAAACGTAAGAAAAACGGACAAAAACGTAAGAAAAACGGACGAACTTGCTTATTTTAGAAAGTTCGTTACCTAACATTGGAAATTTTAAAAAGTTTGGTACAATGGTAACCGGTTGCACCGGTTACAAGTTGCAATGATAGCCCATATTACCTAACATTGAACAAAGATTAAAGTTTCATTACCTAACATAGTATTTTTGAGAGTAAATTACCTAACATTGGAAATTTTTGAAAGTTCGTTACCTATATGTAGAATTAACCCTAATTGTCACAAGGGCCATGCTCATAGACAAGCGGGGTCCTCGTTTGACAATCAGATTCATAATGCGGACCTCCACAGAATTCACAACAGTAAAACTGTTGTGACTGACTCGGAGAATCATATGGATATTGGTCATTACCAAAGTTTTGATTACATGGAACTTGCTCGTTGACAAGCGGGTTCCTTGTTTGACAATCAAAACCTTCGTGCGGACCTCCACAATACTGGCAAATATCATTTGGCACATTTTGAAATGATGTGTCATCGAAGTTTTGATAGCACGGCTCTTGCCAAAATGAATTTTGAGGAGGGTTGAAATCGTTTTGAAAATCTGGATAAGTAAGCGTATTTTCGATTTCAGGAGTGCAACACGTGCAAAGTCCATGAGTAAACCCACATCCTTTGTAATACCTGAAATTCTATAACATGTAAAATGACCAAATTGCCCCTGGGAATTTAAAACCTAAATAAAACATATGTAAAGCACAAAATAAATTCCAAACTTCTAGTAATGAGCAAGCTATGATCCCAAATAATTTTAACAACTTCATTTAACTTTTATACAAGCCATGGAAATTACCAAAGTACCCTTGGGCGCCTAATCTAATTTAAATTCAAAAGTTATGAAATTTTATAAAAGGAAATTAAAGGAAAATTAAGAGCATTAAAAATTATATTGAATGCTAATAATAATCATTGACCAATTCCTGAAATTAGGGTCCCTTAATTCCCCTAAGAATCGGCTACTACCATATTTTATAGCACACACATATTTTTTCTCCAAAATTTCTCCAACCGATTAAACCCTAAATCACCAAATAATTCTCCAAACATCCATCCGAATTTCTGGAAATAAGGCACCAATTTTCTTGTGTTCTTAAGGTTCTCAAGAAGCCTAGAAAAATAGCTTCACGAATTTTAGAGGTCGGGATTGCAAGATATCGAAATTTCTTCTTCTTTTCCATTCGATAGGTAAGAATTCCATTTTTATTGATTCGATCAATGTGAAATTCATTCTCTATTTTTCTCACGTCCCTCACATCATGTATGGTCTGTGAAAAATGGTTACAAGGTCGTGGAGTGACTGTGGTGATCGTGGTGAATTCTTTGGTGTCGAGTTTTTGATCCGATAGGTCCAAATTCAAAGCGCCCTATCCACTCGTTCTATAAATTATCTGGTATTTTTCTGAGCTTATACTAATCCTATATAACATGAGAAAAATGCTAAAACACATCCATGCATTGTATATTGATCGTGTGCTAAATAATGAATCCAAAACCCTAAAATCGTTTTATTTCTCTAAATCGTTCATGCGAATTTTCTGGGCAGGTTTTATAATTTTTGTGGCTTCCTTAGTCATCATATATCATCACAAAAATGGCCATTCGAATTTTAGAAGCCTAAAACTATTATTGATGAAATTGTGTATAATCGGCTAAATTGAAATAAAAAGGAAAAATATGAGCAAAACCCTAAACCAATTGAATTAAGTTTTCTATGATTAAATCTGGATGTTTATGGTATTAAAATGATATGGTAATGATTACATGATGATTGATTATAATTAGGGTTTGATTTTGTATATTAAACATGTTACCGATTTAAAATATAAAAGCCAAGGGGGTGTTTTGTAATTTTTGAAACTCATGGACTATTTTTAAAATGCTATTTAGGACTGTTATAATGTGGGAAAAATATAACTTGAAGGGGTCTATATGTAAATTTTGTATTTAAAAGGTTAAATGGGTAATTATATATATTTAGTAATTCGATTTGCAATTTAATTAAACTAGAGGGACTAAAAAGGTAAATTCTGGAAAGTTGAGGTTGTACTGAGTAAATAATGATATTAAAAGTGTTTTGTGTAAGTTTGGATAATTATGGGGGCTAATATGTAATTATTTGGAATTTTCAAATTAATATATATGTTTTATAATTATAGGGACTAAATGTGTAATTATGAGAAACTAAAGGATTAAATCGTACTATGCATGACATTTAAGGGTATATTCTGAAATTAAGTTAATATAAGGACTAGTGGTGTAATTAGAATTAATATTTGAATTAAATGGTAAATCATGTAACCTTTAGGGTTTATTTTGTAACTTTTATAAATAAAGGGTTTAAAGTGTAAAATATGGAACTCAAGGGGCTAAGGATGTAATTCTGAATAAATGGAGTATTTAAATAAGTAAATCATGATATTTTCATTCTAGACCTTTAATTTGATATAATTACAATTTAAAACCCTAAACTATGTAAACTTGTCATGTTTAACCCTAAACTTTTACAACTTGCTAAAACCAACCCTAATCCCATAATGACACTAAATTAAAGACTTAACTAAATCATAATACTTAAACCTTACTCATTATAGAAATCTGCTAATTTTGGAAACTTGCTAAATAAGGAAACTTTCTAAAAATGGAAACCTGCTAAAAATAGAAAGTTACTTAATATGGAAATGGGATCTTTAGTAATCATGTCTTTACTCCTCTAGGTGTGAAGAGAGAGTAGTCCTGTGATCTTGATCATCTTATTTCAGTGTGTTTCCTTTGTCAGCAATAAGGTACAGATATTCTGCCCTTCTCTAGTAAGGTGCCTTCGTCTCATTTTCTGATTTCTGGTTCATTTATATGCTTCCTTGTTCTGTGAACCTTGCTTGTTTTCTTATAATGATTTGTCATGAACCTTACTATAAACCCTGACTTGAACTTTGAAATATTTTATATGAACCATTCAACTTGAACCCTTGTTTGAACCCTGTCCTGATCCTTTGTTCTAAACCATGCCTTAAACCCTGATATAAATCATGACCTGGACCACCTGACACCTGATACTTGAACCTAACACCTGATACTTGAACCTGACACCTGATACTTGAAACTAACACCCGATACTTGAACCTGATACCTAGTACATGATACTGATTCTTGATGATACTTGATACATGATACTGACACCTGATACATGATACATGATACCTGACCTTAACCCACAGTTTGATACTACGAGCCACTCACTAGGCATGAGGGTTTCATGTCCATGTCAGTCGATGCACCGATGGCATGACTCTAGGGTAGGAGAGTGATGACCTATCCCGTCCCTGTTATGATTATGGTTTACGTAGAGGCAGATTCTGGCCACCTGGGGCGTATGGATGCATCCTAGACTTGACCTGACCTGACCTGTTACATGATATATTACTTTGGTGACTGATGGTGTGTGCGATACACGTCTTTCACATACTGGGAGCTGATCACTCCATTTATTGATTGAGGACTCCCCTCATAATTACTGGCTTACTGAGAGGTCTCCCCTCTATATGATTATATGGTTACATGATTACACTGATTACTGTTACTGAATTACTGATACTGGGCTCGTAGAGGATTACTGTTTTCCTACACCTTTACTCTTTATCTTTCATTCCTGCTACTTCATATTGATGCTTAACTCTGATTTATTCATACTATTATTATTATTCTCTATTCTACTGCTTGTTATCGTTATATCTGTTCACTGAGCTCTAGTAGCTCAGCCGCGTTTTCTTTTCCCGCGGCAGGTATTTAAGCTAGGAGTTGGGCATGGCTTTGGGGTTGAGTGCACTTGAGTGGAGCTTATTCTTGATAGCTTATCTACCATTTGATTTCATTAAACTTTATGTTGCCATTGTTTGGGCATTGAACTTATGTACTTCTTTTATTTCCTTTCATTTTGGATATAAGTCATGTTGACTTATTGTGGGATTATGTATTTGACTTCCGCTATTTTATTCATGGATACTATGTTTATCTGATATGAAACCATGTATTTGTGATATCTCTACCCTTGTCGGGTCGGGGTGTTACAATTTATGGTATCAGAGACAGGTTTCCGAAACCCGTTGGCTTAGGCCTTTGACCTGTGAGGATTGGGTAGACATTAGGTTTTCCTTTCGCGTACTCTTTTCCTTATTCTGCTCTGTCATATTTTGCTTCACCTTACTAATCGTCTTCGTAATTCTATAGATGGTTAACACTCGTCATCAGGAGTATAACAGTGGAGGAGATGCTGAAACCCCCAATCTGGAGGAAATGATAGCTAATGCTGTAGCCCGTCTGCTACCGGGCCTTAACACTGAGGCGGTGGTCAACCGGCTTATCAGTGGTGGAGCTGGTCCATCTGGGGGTGCTGGCAGTTCTTCTGGTGGTGGGGGCCGACCCACTACTATTAATGGGTGGCTGGAGAGTTTTAATAAACTCAAGCCGTTGTCCTTCACTTCTGCTGCTACTCCTCAGCAGCAGAAGACTGGATCACCCACATGGAGAAACTGTTCGAGGTGTTAGGTTGTGAGGACGGGTTCAAGACTCGTCTGGCTGTGTTCAAGCTAGAAGGTGACGCGCTCAACTGGTGGAAAGCGCACAAAGAAGCTAAAGGTGGTGATGCATATGTTCTCGGTTGTTCATGGGCTGATTTCCGTACCACGTTCTATAATCGGTACTTCCCTGCTTCCGAGCAGCAGAGGTTCATTAGGGAGTACAACACTATCTCTCAGCTTGATTCTGAGAATGCTGGGCAGTATCTGGAGCGGTTTCAGCGATTAGTGAGTTTTGTGGGTCCGCTTGCTGGGGATTCTAAGCAGCAGGCTAGGCAATTCAAATGGGGACTCAAGAGGTGGGTACTAGACCGCATACTTAATGATGAGTTTCGGGACCCGGCAGAATGTTGCGACGCAGCTCGCAATATCGAGATCTTTCATCAGGGTTCTGGGTATAAGAGGAACCGAGACGGGGATAGGATTCAGACTCAGGGACAGAACAGGGATTATGGGGACCGGAGCGACAGGCGTTATGACTCTCGTGGGCAGGAGGATCGACGACATGATCATCGGAGGCAGGATTCTAGACAGAGAGATGATCGCTTGGGGCGCAATGACAGCCAGAGACAGTGGAGAGATCGGACTACTAGAGGTCATCATCATGATCGGGATACTGGAGCGAACAACCGGCAGGGATCATCTGAGAGCGATAAACCTTTTTGTATTTCTTGTGGCAAGATGCATACGGGAGTGTGTCGTACGACTTCAGGTGCTTGCTTTAGATGCGGTTCTACTATGCATTTGGTCAGGGATTGTCCTAAGCAAAATCCGACGGCAGATGGGAACTACCTTAAACCTCCTCCTATTCCTAATACCGGCCGTGTTTTCGCACCTGCTCGTGATCAGACAGATAAAGCGTCGGGTATGTCCTGTTTCGTTTCCGTTCTATCTTTCTCTTCTATGTCCTTGCAAATTTCGAGGACGAAATTTTTCTGTTAGTGGGGAAGAAGTTGTAATACCTGAAATTCTATAACATGTAAAATGACCAAATTGCCCCTGGGAATTTAAAACCTAAATAAAACATATGTAAAGCACAAAATAAATTCCAAACTTCTAGTAATGAGCAAGCTATGATCCCAAATAATTTAAACAACTTCATTTAACTTTTATACAAGCCATGGAAATTACCAAAGTACCCTTGGGCACCTAATCTAATTTAAATTCAAAAGTTATGAAATTTTATAAAAGGAAATTAAAGGAAAATTAAGAGCATTAAAAATTATATTGAATGCTAATAATAATCATTGACCAATTCCTGAAATTAGGGTCCCTTAATTCCCCTAAGAATCGGCTACTACCATATTTTATAGCACACACATATTTTTTCTCCAAAATTTCTCCAACCGATTAAACCCTAAATCACCAAATAATTCTCCAAACATCCATCCGAATTTCTGGAAATAAGGCACCAATTTTCTTGTGTTCTTAAGGTTCTCAAGAAGCCTAGAAAAATAGCTTCACGAATTTTAGAGGTCGGGATTGCAAGATATCGAAATTTCTTCTTCTTTTCCATTCGATAGGTAAGAATTCCATTTTTATTGATTCGATCAATGTGAAATTCATTCTCTATTTTTCTCACGTCCCTCACATCATGTATGGTCTGTGAAAAATGGTTACAAGGTCGTGGAGTGACTGTGGTGATCGTGGTGAATTCTTTGGTGTCGAGTTTTTGATCCGATAGGTCCAAATTCAAAGCGCCCTATCCACTCGTTCTATAAATTATCTGGTATTTTTCTGAGCTTATACTAATCCTATATAACATGAGAAAAATGCTAAAACACATCCATGCATTGTATATTGATCGTGTGCTAAATAATGAATCCAAAACCCTAAAATCGTTTTATTTCTCTAAATCGTTCATGCGAATTTTCTGGGCAGGTTTTATAATTTTTGTGGCTTCCTTAGTCATCATATATCATCACAAAAATGGCCATTCGAATTTTAGAAGCCTAAAACTATTATTGATGAAATTGTGTATAATCGGCTAAATTGAAATAAAAAGGAAAAATATGAGCAAAACCCTAAACCAATTGAATTAAGTTTTCTATGATTAAATCTGGATGTTTATGGTATTAAAATGATATGGTAATGATTACATGATGATTGATTATAATTAGGGTTTGATTTTGTATATTAAACATGTTACCGATTTAAAATATAAAAGCCAAGGGGGTGTTTTGTAATTTTTGAAACTCATGGACTATTTTTAAAATGCTATTTAGGACTGTTATAATGTGGGAAAAATATAACTTGAAGGGGTCTATATGTAAATTTTGTATTTAAAAGGTTAAATGGGTAATTATATATATTTAGTAATTCGATTTGCAATTTAATTAAACTAGAGGGACTAAAAAGGTAAATTCTGGAAAGTTGAGGTTGTACTGAGTAAATAATGATATTAAAAGTGTTTTGTGTAAGTTTGGATAATTATGGAGGCTAATATGTAATTATTTGGAATTTTCAAATTAATATATATGTTTTATAATTATAGGGACTAAATGTGTAATTATGAGAAACTAAAGGATTAAATCGTACTATGCATGACATTTAAGGGTATATTCTGAAATTAAGTTAATATAAGGACTAGTGGTGTAATTAGAATTAATATTTGAATTAAATGGTAAATCATGTAACCTTTAGGGTTTATTTTGTAACTTTTATAAATAAAGGGTTTAAAGTGTAAAATATGGAACTCAAGGGGCTAAGGATGTAATTCTGAATAAATGGAGTATTTAAATAAGTAAATCATGATATTTTCATTCTAGACCTTTAATTTGATATAATTACAATTTAAAACCCTAAACTATGTAAACTTGTCATGTTTAACCCTAAACTTTTACAACTTGCTAAAACCAACCCTAATCCCATAATGACACTAAATTAAAGACTTAACTAAATCATAATACTTAAACCTTACTCATTATAGAAATCTGCTAATTTTGGAAACTTGCTAAATAAGGAAACTTTCTAAAAATGGAAACCTGCTAAAAATAGAAAGTTACTTAATATGGAAATGGGATCTTTAGTAATCATGTCTTTACTCCTCTAGGTGTGAAGAGAGAGTAGTCCTGTGATCTTGATCATCTTATTTCAGTGTGTTTCCTTTGTCAGCAATAAGGTACAGATATTCTGCCCTTCTCTAGTAAGGTGCCTTCGTCTCATTTTCTGATTTCTGGTTCATTTATATGCTTCCTTGTTCTGTGAACCTTGCTTGTTTTCTTATAATGATTTGTCATGAACCTTACTATAAACCCTGACTTGAACTTTGAAATATTTTATATGAACCATTCAACTTGAACCCTTGTTTGAACCCTGTCCTGATCCTTTGTTCTAAACCATGCCTTAAACCCTGATATAAATCATGACCTGGACCACCTAACACCTGATACTTGAACCTAACACCTGATACTTGAACCTGACACCTGATACTTGAAACTAACACCCGATACTTGAACCTGATACCTAGTACATGATACTGATTCTTGATGATACTTGATACATGATACTGACACCTGATACATGATACATGATACCTGACCTTAACCCATAGTTTGATACTACGAGCCACTCACTAGGCATGAGGGTTTCATGTCCATGTCAGTCGATGCACCGATGGCATGACTCTAGGGTAGGAGAGTGATGACCTATCCCGTCCCTGTTATGATTATGATTTACGTAGAGGCAGATTCTGGCCACCTGGGGCGTATGGATGCATCCTAGACTTGACCTGACCTGACCTGTTACATGATATATTACTTTGGTGACTGATGGTGTGTGCGATACACGTCTTTCACATACTGGGAGCTGATCACTCCATTTATTGATTGAGGACTCCCCTCATAATTACTGGCTTACTGAGAGGTCTCCCCTCTATATGATTATATGGTTACATGATTACACTGATTACTGTTACTGAATTACTGATACTGGGCTCGTAGAGGATTACTGTTTTCCTACACCTTTACTCTTTATCTTTCATTCCTGCTACTTCATATTGATGCTTAACTCTGATTTATTCATACTATTATTATTATTCTCTATTCTACTGCTTGTTATCGTTATATCTGTTCACTGAGCTCTAGTAGCTCAGCCGCGTTTTCTTTTCCCGCGGCAGGTATTTAAGCTAGGAGTTGGGCATGGCCTTGGGGTTGAGTGCACTTGAGTGGAGCTTATTCTTGATAGCTTATCTACCATTTGATTTCATTAAACTTTATGTTGCCATTGTTTGGGCATTGAACTTATGTACTTCTTTTATTTCCTTTCATTTTGGATATAAGTCATGTTGACTTATTGTGGGATTATGTATTTGACTTCCGCTATTTTATTCATGGATACTATGTTTATCTGATATGAAACCATGTATTTGTGATATCTCTACCCTTGTCGGGTCGGGGTGTTACATCCTTTGCAAAAACATCGTTCACAAAGTGAATCATCTCCCAACGGATCTCTACAAATAAGGCAATTTTGCAGATAGAGTGAAGATGGCTGGGGTTGTGGAAGGTGTTCGGAAAAACTTTTGAGGGAATTAATGATGGAATTAAGCTCTCTTTTGCGGGCTACTTCACACCAATAACAAGATCCTTTTGGTGCATGATTTCCACACCGCTCACACTTACACTTGGAACAACGATTATTATCATCCACTGGACCTTTACAATCAAAACAGTGATAGCCCAGTGACGACATGAGAATTAAATATTAAGGAGGGTTAAGAAGATAGAATCAAACGGTTTAAGAGGATGAGGAAAAATATTTTTGGGTTTTTGGTTTTTCAATTTTTTTTTTTGGATTTTTGGAAAAAACTTAAACCTTAAATCAAATAATTCAATTAAAACAAGATCGAAGCAAAACACAAGGAACTTAAAACCTTAAATCAACAAGCGTACGGTAGCTCTCTGAAAGAAAAACGCACAAAGTGGCGGAGAAGCAAAGGTGGGCAATAAATGCTCCTTAAAAACCCGCTCCTTTCGGTTCGACAATTTAATGTCAAACCCTCCTTAAACCTCCGTTAGAGTTTGTTTATCAATCAAAGGTGAGCCGAATTCGCAAGCGACACAAAGACAAGTTTTAATCTTTGGTTTGGAAACTTATTATGATAATACCAAAGTTGAGGAATATTATATTAATTTTGCTTTTATCTTTTATTTTACAATAAAACGGAAAATGTTTTTGGGTTTTTTTTATTTTTTATATGATAATATATATAAAAGAAAGGAAAAATATTTTTGTATTTTATATGGGTTTATGAAAGTGGAAACTTCTGAAAGAAGGATCTCAAGTCACTAATCGTTTAAACTTTAAACAATATTGTCGCAACACAACCTCCCCGGCAGCGGCGCCAAAATTTGATTCGTCTGAAAACGTATATATAAATAATATGCAGACGGATACGCGTGAATAAAGACAAATCAACCCTTTAGGAAAAAGGCTAACTTGCAAAAACTCACGTTTGTGTGTGTGATACCAGGTAAGTGATTACCCGGGTCGTTTCCCAGCGAGGAGTGAATGGACAACCGTGTAAGGTTTGGATTAGAGTGACTGATATTTGGAATATGGAATTTTTGATTTTTAATTCTAATTTAATAAATGAGAAACAAATTCTCACGGGAAAATTAATATTAACACAAATTATATTAAAAACGCGAATCAGGAAATCTAAAAACGGGCTAAAAAATGAAATATTAGGAAATTTAATCTTACAAGTGCAAAATTATTTTTCTTAAATCCTAAATAATAAGAGAAAATTTTATAAAAAAGATTTATATTTTTCTGACTTTTATATTTTTTATTATGAACTAAAAACTATTAAAACTAATTTAAAAGGTTTAAAAATAGTAAATGACTTTAGAAAAATATGAAACTTTGCAGAAAAATATAAAACATTATTCTTAATCTAGGAAAAATAAAATCAAAGGTTATTTAAACCCTAATAAGCAAATGGGCTAATAAGCAGTTTGGAAATAAGCACTAAAATAAGCACTTGACCACTAAAAAAATACCAAAAGCTCAGAAATAGTTCAAATAACTTATTTAAGCATAAAACAACTTAAATCAAACAGCTTAACCCACAGAATAAGCAATTAAGCACCTGGGCAGTTTCACAACTTTATGCAGAATCAATGGCAAAACCACCAACTTGCAGAGCAAAATAAACACTTCAATTAAGCTGATAAGTGAAACTTTATGGGGGCAAAACCTTCCTAGTACTATTGGCTACACTAAAACACCAAAAGCCCTCATTTTAACACCCCAATTGAAACCCAATTTGGCACTAGATCAGATGGTGTAGAAACAAAAAGCTGATGCAGGGGAGAATCAGTACTTTTTAAGCTAGGTAAAAGCTATTAAGGAAAATTCAAAAAAATATATAAAAATATACAATAAGTAGATTAGCAGCTATATTTTAATTGTGCAAAAAGCTTGTTTAATGAAAACCTAAATTAAAGAAATTAAAAATCACAAAAAATCTTTAAAAACCTAAAAATCTGTTTTTACCTCAGTGTATACTGAGGTGATGTGCAGACTTGTGCAGCAGGCACAAACCCAATCCAACTCTATTTATATTATCTAAATAGACTTAAAGGACTTCAGATAAGCCAGAGAATAGGTCCAAAAGGGCTTGTGCTTATATTTGGCTTATTTGAACTACTTATGGTCTGAAATTGTCACAGACTGTGTAAAACTATATTATCAACCTAAATTGCTAAAGTTGACTCAGAAACAGCTTATTCTACTCAAGTTATACTAATTTAAAACTTGCAAATTGGCAAATGCACAGTACAAGCCAAATTTGAACTTAAGGATGAGCTTAAACCAAACACCCCTTAAAGAAAGGCTGTGTTGGATTTTCAAAGAGAAAAAAACAATTTGATGCGGTGCGATGTGTCGTTGCGGTTTAGCAGTATTAATGCCTACTCAAGTTTTAAATTTATATTTAGCCGACTTATCAATAACACACACACTTAACGAGCAGTGTACCCGGTCAGTATGAATATAATGGTAATTAGATTGTCGATCACTAAGAGTGGAACGTATTATTTAGTTATTCTAATCAGTATTTTAATATATTAAGTTAGCTATACAACCTATTCTAACGCAAGGGGGTTCAGCCTGAGAGACTGGCATGATTTGGTTGCAATTAAATAATAAACTAAACCAATAGGCACGAATCAGCGAATAGCACACACGTACACAGATAAATACTTGAGACAATAAGAAGGCTGTCCTGATAGATAAGTAGTTTGTCACTTGTTTTATTGCTAGTTTTATATGAAGTGTATAACTCGAATAGGCTAAAGATAGGACCAAGTAATCTTTACCAATAATATTATATCAAAAAGGGCGACAAAATCATAAATACATAGTCGAATCCACGACTACGATACTTAAGATTGCTCAAATCCCTAATCTCAATAAATCAAAGGTTTGGATCAAGAATAATATAGGGTATGGATAATATTTGGGATACAAATTGGTGTAAAATAAAAAATAAACAAAACAGATAAATTAAAATCCTAAGTGTGGTTAATCACTATCCCAACCATCCCATGAATAAGACTCATATCATAGAATAACTCACGCTTTAACACTTGAAACACACGCTTTAGGTAGACACGAATTATACTCAACAAGATCTTAATCAAAGAATAAACCTTAGTTGGCGTTCCCATAACTGCCAACTCCCATTCAATCCATAGATATAACATACAACAATTAGTGGTGATATCGACCACTTACATAACTTTACATCGTTGGTTAAAACAAAATCCAACTTTCTTCTTTTTTCTTTTCTCATTTTTTTCGATTTTTTTTTTTAAAAACATAAACATAGATGTGTAAAATTTCACCACATCACCAAAACGATAATTCTGGATAATTTTTCCATACTTTTCATGACTTCAGAAATAACGGTAATAGTGAAAGTAGTAAACACACGAAAAATAAACTCAAAGATATACAATATTTACTTTCACTCCAATTGCATTGTGCAATTTCCCGACCTAACCATAGATAATGAATTACGCACGCGAATACAGGTAATGTAAGGAAACACACTTTGCCTAAAGCAATTAACTAACCACGGATTTGAATCTATAGGGTAGGCTAAGGTGTAAGGTGTAACGAAATATTATAACAAAGGTGTAAGAAACGAAAGGAATGGCTCTGAGGGTTTTTCTAGGGGTATCTTACTCTAAAAATGAGAGTAACAAAAGGGTTTATACGGGGGTTAACTAACCAGTGTAGTTAGCTAATAACACATAACATATAAGGCTATTTGGGTGTAATCCTAGAAATTTTTACCAATTTAGACAAGTCATTCCAATTATATAAATAATACTTATTATGGTGGTCTCGAATAGTATACAAGCCAAGTTCTAAAGTTTACAAGTCACCGACACACTCATAGATTTGTGAATTTTGAAAAATCACAATTTTTGAAAATAACGTCATGTGTGCAGCTATGCAACTTAGACTTTAAACAAAAACATGCTAAAAAATTTTAAATTTTGATATATTAAGCACATTTTAAGCATATTTTGAAAAGTTTAGGACAAGTAAGTGTTAAGTGTTCTAATTCTCCAATCCCCCCACTTAAGTTAAACAACGTCCTCGTTGTTTGTATCAAAGGTTAAAAACTGGAAAATAAAAGAATTAGAACAGAAAAACTCCCCTGAGATTTGCTCGGTATGATCCTCCATTTGTATAAGAGCAAAAATCATCTTTCTTGTGGATTAGAACGTTTAAGCTTCATAATCAATGTATCCACAGGAAATGCAGGAATCTATAATACCACCAAGGCTTTAAAACACACCTAAGTTAAGAAAGGTTCAAACTTGCATAATACATTAGTAGTTAGTTAACATAAAAATTAAAAATGAAAATCATCAGGTCAGTCGATGCGCCGTATCTTATGGAAGAAGATACGCCGTATCGAGCCTGGAATAAGTACGGATCAGAATAGAAGATGCGTCGCATCCTTAACCAGGGATGCGCCGCATTGAAATAAACTGATAAAAAGTTTTAAAGTCGAAAATAAAAAATGCAGAAAAATAAAGATATGACCTGTGCAGGAGATGCGTCGCATCTCAGGATTGAGATGCGCCGTATCCTCTGCGGCCTGAAACAAAAATAAAATGAAATAAAGGATAGGATGCGTCGCATCTGTTTACCAGATGCGGCGCATGTGTTCACCAGCCAGACTGCTAACAGTCTGTTGTAAAATGGCTTGTTCCATGGTTTTCTCTCATGTCCTCTCGTATTATCATGCTGAACTTAATGCCAGTCTTTGTCAAGCATGTTAAGAAATATAAACTGAAACATCAAATGCATAAATGAGAATATCGATTAGTACAATCCAAAAAGAATAATAATAATGTGCATGGAACAATGTCAAATAACACGTGGAATCAAGAGATCAAGGGTCAGTGTGGTCGTGTGGGTGGGTCCCTGAGGTGCTGGCATCATCCGTCCTAGGCCGGACTCTGCGAGCGTATGCACGTGTCACTCCCGCAACATGAGTACCATCTGAACGGGTGTGGGTAATACCCTGCTGCTCCAAAAGTCTGCTCACACTCATAACCAGCCACTCTGAGTCCCTCCTCATACCATCAACAACGCCTCTCAAGGCTCTCAGCTCTCCCTCGACTGCGTCCACTCTCTGACTCACCGTGCGTACAGGGACTGGTGGGGGTACTGGTGCCTGCGGCTCCTCCTGATGGGCTGGAGCAGCAGCCGGAGCTCCCGGAGGACCTCCCTGCTCCGCCTCTGGCCCTGCAGCTCTGGCGGGCCCTAATCCTACCCAAACGTAATCTCCCATAGCCAGCTGGCATATCCCAAGTCTAACCAAGTAATCCCTGTCAATAACCGGGAGATGGGTCACCACAACCTCCAGCCCTGCTGGAATCTCCACTCCAATCACTCCAAAATGGCGGGCCAGCCGAGAAACAAAATGCCCTCCGGTCATATGACTCCTCCGATCTCTCCCTGCAGCTGACCGGTGGAGGCAGTGTGCCAAAAAGTGGGGGATGTTCACCGACAACCCCTCATCCATGCTCCTCAAGAGGAAGAGGTCCAGAGTGGTCACCTTCTCAGGTGACTGACCCCTCCCAGCAATGGTAAGTGCTATCAGACGGTGGCACAACCTCCTCATGGGCTCTCTGATCAAAGTGTAAGAGGGGGTAGAAGTAGTGATATCACCCCCCGAAGAAATCCTGTCCCAGTAATCACTGAATAATGCCCTGTCAGGGACCGCTCTCAAACTATCATCCCAATATCTGGCAAACCCATCTGACTCAAGCTCCTCAACTGTATGCAAATCCATGGCCAAAATGAACTGTCTCATAGACATCTGCCTCGGAACGCCACCCAGTCTAAACACAAGGGTGTCAGCAATATCCAACCCAGTATCCGTCTCTCTGTAGTAGACCGTACTGAAAAACTCCATCATGAGCTCCCTCACCAAGGGCTCGTCAATCCTGAACAATCTATCCCAAGCAGAAGATCTGAATACCACCTCCTCATCATCACCAGTAACTACCATCTCCATCCTACGTCGTAAACTCTCAGCAGCATGTCCTTCCCCAATCAATCCCACATCAGCGAAATCCAAAACCTGTACCCTGAATATTCTCTTGAAGTAAATCGACTCAAGTCTCCGTAAGTAATCCTCCAAAGTGCCAGGGGTTAGTCCCATATTCTCGAATCGTAACCACTGATGTCTTTGTGCAATCTCAGGTAATGCCATCTGAAATAAATTTTCAAAGTTAGTAAGCAGTCTGCAAGTGAGGTAGATACGGCGCATCTGATTTAATCAGTGCGGCGTATCTGCACGAAATATAAGAGATGCGGAGCAAGAGATGAGATACGGCGTATGTAGATGCGTCGTATCTAGATTAAGTAATACGGCGTATCTAGAATTTTATTAATTTGGAAATAGGTCGTTACGCCGCATCAATTAACCTAGATGCGCCTCATCTAAAAGCATATCAGTATAAATAAAGGGGATCAGGCAGGCTTTTCAAGAATCCGTATCCGTGACGTAAACTACCACTAAATATCACAGTATCATTTACCCCTTATATCAGTTCTAATAGCTCATTGCACCACTACTAATCTATTTTCCCACTAAATATTCAAAATCGAATTCATTTTCCCAAATTTTCGTTCAAATTAAACTAGGCCAGAAGTTCGATTATTTACGCAAGTTAGATACGGGGGAGATCATCTAATACAAGCCCTAATCATATCCCTATATTATATGCCCTAATCGAATTAATCACATAAACCCTAATTTTCATATCAAACAAGATTAAATCGAAATAGAACAATTACCTTAATTTTATGATTAGGTGAAGGATTATAGATCGGATTAAAGGGTGGATTCGAGATAAATGCTCTGATTTAGAGTATAATTTTATTGCGTGTATTGTTCTTAACTGTGTGAGTTTTTGTGGTAAAAATTTTAGATCCGGCGCATTCCCGTCGTATTTATAGGGCAAAACGATGCGCCGTATTGAAAATTGGGATGCGCCGTATCTATTTAATCTCGTTGACTAGTCAATGAGTCCTAGTTGGTCGGAGATACGGCGCTTTGGATATTTAGATCCGCCGTATCGCTATGTTAGTGAACGAAATTTAAGTAAGGAACGTACCTTGGCCTCCGCAACACGATTCTTTATACATCAAATTGGGGTTAAACGGTCATACCATATGATATAATTGAATTCAAAATAAGAGCAATAGGCATAAACGTTTTATTAATAATTGTAATCTTATTGTTTAGTGGATAAGGATTTATTCCGAGGTTAGGAACAAATATCATTTTTAAGCATACAAAATTAAGATTACAATTTGAATCAGATGTATAATATGGATAATAAAATTGAGATTATATTGTAGAGAACTTCCCTTTGGGCTGGTTGAATAATCGAAGAGGTTACCTGGAATTATATTTCAAGAATTTAAGACGTTAAATGTTACCAGTATTGAGTTTTCCTTCACTCTCGCAGTCTTATGTTCGATCACTCCAGCTAGCTTCTCTCGGTTTGGTTCAGAATGTAATCTTTCATGGTGATGCTCGAGTCATCATTTATCCTGAAAATAAACAACTTGCGCACGAGAGTAGCGGACCGATCAAAGTAAATATAAAAAATCAACTGTATTTATCAAATTATATTCGTCGTATTAACAAAGGTTAATGCGCCTTATTTTCGTTACGTTTCAAAATATAAGATTTTTGATTCAGAAGATACGCCGTATCGACAGATATCGATGCGTCGTATCTGTTTAATAATTCGAAAACTGTTTTTAATTAAAATAATAGATACGCCGTATCTGCTAAAGCAGATGCGTCGTATGGCGTTAACGTTTAGAATTTTTTTTTTATCAAAAACAGATACGCCGTATTTTGGGGAAAAGATGCGTCGTATCGAATTAATTAAACGCGTTGTATTTTATAAAAATTAAACGCAATACGCCGTATCTGAGAGATCAGATGCGCCGTATCGTTCGATTTAGCTCAGTACAACGATAGCAGTATGCAAAAAATACGAAAAATAAAAACAAATAAAAACACAAACGAAAATAAACACAAAGAAAACAAATAACACACAAAAACAGAAAATATGCAAAATAATACAATGAATGCAAATTAATCTAATACACAACAGAATTAGCGGTTAGATAAAAAAAAATTAAAAACCTAATTAAAATACTAATCAAATTAACAGATAATAACAATTCACTCCCCGGCAACGGCGCCAAAAACTTGATGCGGTGCGATGTGTCGTTGCGGTTTAGCAGTTTAATGCCTACTCAAGTTTTAAATTTATATTTAGCCGACTTATCAATAACACACACACTTAACGAGCAGTGTACCCGGTCAGTATGAATATAATGGTAAGTAGAGTGTCGATCACTAAGAGTGGAACGTATTATCTAGTTATTCTAATCATTATTTTAATATATTAAGTTAGCTATACAACCTATTCTAACGCAAGGGGGTTCAGCCTGAGAGACTGGCACGATTTGGTTGCAATTAAATAATAAACTAAACCAATAGGCACGAATCAGCGAATAGCACACACGTACACAGATAAATACTTGAGACAATAAGAAGGCTGTCCTGATAGATAAGTAGTTTGTCACTTGTTTTATTGCTAGTTTTATATGAAGTGTATAGTTCGATGCAACGCACCGAGATTAAGTCCTTTCTCGTTGGTTCTAATCTTATCGGCGAGTAAACCCTTAATGATTACTTATGACTATCCTATTTATCTTTTTTCCTACTTTTCTACAGACGATAGAATGCATAGGCGATCTAATAAATAGGCGAGGGCAGAGGCATGGCGACTCGATCAACGCTCAGCTAGACACAGAGGTTATCAATGCACTAATAAAAGTCACCAAAGACATCAACATATAAACTTTAATTAATGAGAAAGCAGTTTTAAGGGAGTGCAATCTTTCCGTTGTCACATTACACAAGCCACCAATCTTGATGAATTAAAGTTTACTAACACAATAAAACAAAACTACTTAATGAATTAAACACATGCAGCACCTTCTTACAGCTCTTGTATCTTCGTTTGGGTGTGTCTTGTGCTGCCTATTCGACTGAATTCGTCCTAGGTTTCTGTACTTCGTACTTCGTATATAATATTATTCCTCCTCGAATTCGTCTGGTCTTGGGGTATTTATAGTTTCTGTCTGAGGGTAAGATGCGGCGCATCTAGTAAGTAGATGCGGCGCATTGACTTAACTTCGCGTGGGGTCCAAGATTATAATATTCAGGAATATTCGTACACCGCCAGAAGATGCGGCGTAACTCCATAAGTAGATGCGGCGCATGTCCTCTTGTATCTTGGATCGTATCTGGTGAAATCTGGATAGTGATGCGCCGTATGTAATAAGCGAGATGCGGCGCATCTGGAGCAGATTTGTCTTGATCTTGTACATTTCAGTAGACTCTTAACTTCTTGCATGTTTTGCTCCATAATAAGTCCAAAATCGCTAAGTTTCACCAAATGCTTGTTTTTACCTGAGAATTACAAAAGTAAACGATTAAGTATCAATCCTCATACATAATATAATAAAACAAGTCAAATAATTAGGATAAATGATAGTAATAAAATGTACTTATTTGAGTTCATCAGATTTTCAAAGAGAAAAAAACAATTTAAAGCTAAGTTATGTATTCTATGATGAAAACAGGCTATATTAAGTACTAATTAGTAAATTTGAACTACAATTAAGCAGTTAAATAAGCTAGCTTATTAAGGACTATTTTTGGCTTTTTAAGAGTTTTTTAAGCAACATAAAGAAAATGCTATTTAAGACTGATAAAACAGATGAAATATGATTAGAAACTATTAATTAAGCAGAAAATATACACAATAAGCTCTAATTGATCTATTGAACAGTAAACTTATAAAACAATGAAAATTGTAAAAATTGCTTACAACTGATGGGCAATGAAACAGGATAGGACTAGATCAGAACCACACTTGGTTTGTCAATACCAAGCTAAACTCCACTCTAGCTTAATCACTCCAGCTTAATTCCACCAGATAGCTTATTTGACTTAAACTTTGACTTTTCTTGATTATATGAAATTGAAACTGAATTAAACCATAATAAGCTCACAATAAGCATTAAGAGCTTATATAAGCTTATACAAACAGGAATAAGGGTTTATCTTCTATTTTTAAGAGCTAATGAAATTGATTCGAATTACAGAAACATTTGAACTTTTATTTAAAATTGAGATTGAGTACAAAGCTTGAGAACATAAGGACAACTGAGCTTAATTAAACTTGAATTACAATTTAAAACTTAAAGTGAAACTGAAATTAAGCAATAAGTAAAAACTACACTACAAATGGTCTAAAACGGTGACAATGTCTTCTGTGTATCTTCTCTTCTTTAAATAGCATTCCCAAAAGACTCTCTGACAATCTCTGAGCAAATCCCACCACTTGGAATGGATTAAGTCCATCTCAGTCGTCCAATGTATTTTTGGCGGGAAAAGGGTTGCAATTGGTTCTGATAACTTGTGGGGGGGGGGGGGAAGGAGCATTTAATGTTTTTGGATTGTTAGGTGGAGTGGGATAGGAGGAGGGTTGAGGTGATGGGAGGTTTGTCAGGATAAGGGTGGTGGATGGTGGTGGTATGGTTTTGGCGGGGTAATGGTTTTGAGGGTGATGGGTTTGACCAGGTCAAACCTGGTATTGGCTAAGCAAAGGACCGGGTTTGGGTTATTTCTTTTTGGGGTTGGGCTTTTGATTAGGTTGGGCTGGGTTAAGGGTTAAAAGTGGGTTGGGTTTTAGTTTTAGTTTGTGGCTGGGTTTATTTAAGATTAGAATTGGACTGGGTTTAGTATTAGGATTAACTTTGGATTTGGATTTAACTTTAAGGACCAATGTTGTCAATTCTGAAAATCCAAGGACCATTGATGTATTTTCTGAAAATCATCTCCAAGGGCTATTTGTGACATTTCAATATTCTTGGAAGTTGACTTTGATAATTTGAGCACTATCCCGGTCCAAACTTGTAAATTTCTTCCCCGTCCTCGGCTTTTCACGATTTTCCAATCTTGTGCTCGGTTTTGGCTGTTTCTGCCTGTTTTCGATCCTTTTGTACCTGAAACACATAAAAACACAAACCAAGGATATTTGCAGTATAATATGGTCTATTTGGGTGTTTTTGGTCATTTTTGTGTCTTTAATAGGTATAAAATGATGAGTATTTACACACTCATCATCAGACAAAATTCTTCACGTCCAAATTCAACCACATTATCACCTATTTTAAACCTAAGGGAAGGGCAATCATCACTTTCATCCGCATTAACCTGATTTTGATAAAAATAATTTACCAAATGGGTATCTGCAGAAAAAGGGGGATGTCTAACCATGGACCAAATACAGTGGTCCTAAACAAGGTGGTTCTATTACTATTCAACATACGTCTAATCGTTGTAATATGTTCTAATCTAGATCTAACTGTTACCTTTGCGTCAGACATTGTCACCGGAGTAGCAGGGATGGCGAAATATTCTGATAGCCCTTCCCTTAGGTTTAAAATGGGTCAAAATATGGTACAGGAATGTAGCAGGGATGGCGAAATAGTGTGTTTAGGGTTTGAGTAAAATATGGCGAAATGTGTGAGTGTAGAAGAAGAAGTATAAAAATGTGGGTGTGTTTAGGGTTTGAGTACATGAATGCGAGGGGTTGTGTGAGTGTGAAGAAGAAGAAGTATATCTGGGATTGTGTGAGTATAGAAGAAGAAGAAGTGTTTTGGGTTAGTGTGTTTTGAATTTTAATTATTTTAGTATAAAGTGTATTTTGTATTTAAATTATTTGTATAATGTATAATAGTATAAAAGTATGGGACACAAGTTTCAATACAATAAAGTAATATAAAAATGTACCCTCTACCTAACAAGTCGCCCAAGAATAAAGAATAGTGGGACCCAGTCGCCCAAGACGTATGTACTATTATATACTAGTAATAAAATAAGACTATACTTTTTTTACAAAAAGACAAAAAACCCAAGTCGCCCAAGAAACGTGGGACCCAGTTGCCCAAGAAAGTACCTATTGTAAGTGGTACTATCTTAGTACTTGGTAAGTACATGGTAGGGGACATTTGACACAATTTTAGGAGATCCGCCCAAGATATTTGGGCGACCCTCTCTCATGGGATATTTGGGGAATTTTTTTTTTTTTGGGCATTTAGGGTGAGCACTCTTATACTTGTGGGGTATTTAGAGAATTTTCCCTTTTTTTAATTTACTTTTGGTGAACTTTGGCAAAGCTTGTGACTTTTTTGACACTAGATAAAAAGTGGAGTTTGTAGGTATGAATTTACTTTTGGTCCATTAGGCAAAATGTAGGAGTAGTGTTTATTTCGGAAAAATTACAGTCGTATATAACCAATTTCTTTAAGAAAATGTCTGCATGTTTGTAAAAACTCAAAAACAGTCATTAGACCTCGCCGCACGAGCTCTGTGGGACACGTGCAACAGTCTTGGCCACAAAAAACACGACGCCTATCTTAAAGATCCCCTTGTATAACCTCTAAGGTGCGACTGGGATACAACTTTTTTCAATTTTTTTTCCAAAAAAGTGGCCTTGATTTAAAGAAAGTGGTAAAAAATGACCACTCCGGTAATTTTCCTTTTTATATCTTATAAACATTATCTTAGGCGTATATTTATTCATTGATTATTTAATTGTAAAAGCATATGGCACGGGTGTGTTATAGCACGATTTTTGCTTCTATAGCATTGCGCCATGATACCTTATTCGGCCCCAAAGGTCTGACACCATCACCATGACGCCGGTTTTATTATTATTATTATTATTATTATTATTATTATTATTTTATTTTTTTTATTTTTATTTTTTTCTATTTTAAGTTCAACTCCTTTCAACTGTAAATAAAAATGAGTGTTTTACCTAATTTCCCCAAAACCAGTCGTTTGGCTTTTCTTTTTAACTTTTAAAATGCTATAAATATAATTTATTCCTATCATTTTAATATAGAGTTACATCTAAAGTATAAATACAACCAACAATATTTTACAACTATTCCACAAAAATAAATAACCAAAATTTTGATTGGGTGAGTAACATGCTTAACAATCTTTAAAATCAAATAACTAATCTATCATCTTCATCTACACCCGTTACACAATAATATGCAACTTCTATAACGTCACATACACTAAAACATCATATCAAATTCCACATACATCCAAAGTCTCACAAATGACACAAGACCAATACTCATGTAAATCATAGGCTAATCCTTTGGACGTGGACTAGAGCGATGCTTCATAAGTAGTATTTCACTTTACAATGACGACACAACGCGTTTTACAATCATCGTTAAAATGCGTTGTTTCAAAGAAAAAAATTTGCAAGTCTCATCCTTAAAAATAAAAAACGTACAAAACTATAAAATAGTAACAACTACACTCTTGAAATAAAACAGTGGTCCTTCTTCCTCTAGTACCATTTTTTTTTATTAGGTATTATCACTTTTCGATATGACTTTAAGCCCATCATCCCTCTAAAGCTTGAATGCTATAAATTTTAATGAGTATTGCTATATCTTCATACCCTTTGTGTCTATTTATCCTCCTACCCACATAAAAATATAACACATGTATTCCACTTATTATCTCACTTTATATAAACCGTCAGTTTTTTCACATGTCACAATTCTAAAAGTAGGAGGCTAAAAAGGAATGTTTAATACAGGGAATGTCATTTATCAATTTTAATTTGTTTACATGTATTAATTTTAACACCCGGTAATTTTTTCTATTAGTTTTTTTTTTTTTTTTTTTTTTTTTAGGTTTTGCCACAAGTCAACGGCATTCAATGTAGTTAGTCAAACTATCAAAAGGGTGGCCTTGAATTGCAAATTTCCCCAAACCCTAAAACCCTTCTCCCACTCTTGGCTTTAACAGACACTGATACAGAACCACTAACGAAAACCCACTTATATTCTTCATCTCAGGTAGCTTTCTCTAACATATATAACCTAAAACATGTTATTATTATTATTTGTATTTAATTTATATTTTTGTTTTCTTCAGAAGTAAAGGTGTAATGGGTGAGGTTAGTCAGTCAGGAGTGAAAGCTGTGGAAGAATTTCAAGAGGATTTACGAGCTCCTTTAATCGACCCGAATACGACTGATTCTACTGAGTTTTGGCTTATTCAATGGCCTAAAGATCATGTAAGATGTATTCATCTTTGTGTAGGAATTTGGATTACATTGTATTCTTAATTTCTTGTTTATGTTGAAGAAAGTGTCTACCTTTGGGGGTGTTTGGGATCGGGTTTTATTTGATTATTGCGCCGGGTAACTGGATTCTTTATTGATAATGCTTAGGGGGGTGTTTGTCTAAGCTTATTCGAAGGGCTTATGAGCTTATTGAAAAATTGATAAGCTCATTTTGTAAGGCTTATGACTTTATGAGTTTATAAAGTTCACCCAAACTAATTTTCTCCTAATAAAAACACGCAATTTAAGAAAAACATAATCATTACTGTGGCACTCGACTATATTTCTGTCATTTCCGGAAAGCGCACGGACAACAGCCCTTTCCCCTTTTCACAATATCTGTGCAGTTGCTCACGAATTCAAGTTTGAATGTCCCTTAGAAGTCCCGCATACTCTTTTTGATTGGGAGCGGGGTGGGCAACTTTGATAGTGCTTCGCACGGACCGTTTATCTAGTATTTTTGTGAGGATATAAGCTTTTTCTAACACGCAATCCCAAACACCCCTTATGATTTTTGTGATTATTTGGGGTTCAATTTTAATTGTAAAATCCTTAGATAGTTAGAATCTTACAAACACTTGAACAACTGAGTGTCTAACTATCATGGCTTCGAAACACTATCATTTGCATCCTGTTTTATTGCAACTTTTATTGCAACTGTTAATTCATATCCCTTAATCTCCTTCACAGTTCACTCCAAAACACTCCTTAAGTTCCAAAGGAAATATAGTGAGTATCAATAAATTGGTCATGGTGTCATACTTTAAGTCATATCTGGCCATAGGTTTTTCTGTAATTATCGTTTGAGCTAAGAGTTTGTTGGTTGGTACCACAGATTCCTGATTTTGATGGGCAAGAACTGTCGTTGGATCTTCGTAAGGATAGTGGGCAATTGGGCACTTTTGAGGTTCCATCTGGTGAGCATAAGTTTAAGGTTTCTTTCTGAAACATATGCTGTTTATGCATTGTAAAACATATGTAGTTGATATGAACAAATGTTTATGCATATATGTTGTGAGAACGAAACTTTTTTAAATGACCACACATTTTCACAACTTTGGAAGTGTTAAGTTTGGCTTCCTGACTACATATTTAATGTTTGATTTTCCTACTTTGGTTGGCGAGATCCCAAATTTCTATCAAATTATTATTAAATATAAAACGAGAGCATACGCTTATTGTCCACATTTAACAATGTGCAGTTGGGTGACTGAATTAATATATGCCGTCAATTAAATGCCGTTTGGATATAATTTTCTTGTAGTTGGATGTAGCAATAATATATCTGTTCTTTATTGTTCATATTTTCATCTTCACAGGAAAGTCGTATGATGTAGTCAGCCTCGCATCACAGGAACCAGCAACAGTGTTTTTATCCTCTGCAACAGATTCAAAAATTGGTACGCAATGAACTTTAGTTAACTCTAGATTTGCCATCTACTTATATCAGATTACCGTAAATCAAAATTTCTGAAAGTTGGTTACCTTATGAATTTCCTTTGGAATTTTGTTTCTCTTTGGTCTAAATAAGTTAGGTACCTAAATTGGAGACCGAAGTTTGTTACTTTTTTTATGCAGTTGTATGCAAGCATTTACATGACGTTTCTTTATTCTGTTGACAGTTGGTAAGATTACAAGACGAGTTTCCTTTGTAAATTATCTGGAGGCTAGTGAAGTTCCGAAGGATGATACCAAGAAGCTAAAACTGTTCAATGAAAGATCATCTGCAACTTCTTTGACTAATTCTGCTTATAATTTTGCAACTCCTACAAAGTCAACAAAACCAGGAAGTGGTCGAACTTCTACTCATACCAGTGGGCATAAAAGTTCTTTATCTGAAGAAAAGACACGAACTAAGAAATTAAAGCCCAGCAGGTTGACTCAGGACTCAGACCATGGTTCGGAACATTCTGGTGAGAAGAAAAAAAAGAGAAAGAAAGATGTGGCTTGAGATACGTATTTTAAGCTGTTGTTTACTTATTTGTTAGAGCATTGTTATGAGGGGCAATACTTAAATGTTTACTCATTTGGAGATCCCGTAGTTCTTGCATTGAGCTGCTAAATCATATGGATTTGGGTCCTTTTGTTTGCAAGTTTTTCATGCACATTCTTGCTGTTTTTGACCAATAGGTAAATGTTTGATCAAACATTTACTTTGTTTTTTTATTAGTACGTATTATAAGATGCTGACAATGTTGATCTTGATTCTTTATTCTGTTGCAACTAAAATATGTTACTGTATATATTTTATTAGGAGCCCGCAAAGCAATTGTACAGAGAAGTTATCCGATCTCTTATGTTGTTTATCTACTGTCTACATTAGCACACGATGCTCGTTGCAGCACATTAGGTTGCTAGAATCTCTTATTGTTATGTCGCATGTTGCTGTGATAGTAGCCTAAAACTAAGGGACGCAATGTAAAGTAGATATCATGGGTTTAAATCCTGTCTCTGTGACCCTTTAATCACGACGTTATACGATTTACCTCTCATGTTAACGTGTGACAACTTACAAGCAATGTTGATGATATCACAAGAAATAGTAAACCACAAACTTCATCACTTAATTATATGCAACCCCGGGGTACATGAATCCAACACCATAATTGTTGATGCATAATCTGGCGCGGACTGATTCAACGACTCTCCCTGGGCCGTTAGTCGTCTTCTCGAGCCCTGAGTAGACCTGTTCAACAAAGAGAACCCGTTAGGAGTGGACCCGAGGCCGTAGCCCCGGGATCCACCTCCGACGGTCAAGTTAGTATCCATGCGACATTATGTTTTAGGTTATTATATCGTTGTATCGTACCTCAAGAAGGGAATTTCAGCCATATATTTATAGGGCATGGATTAGGGTTTAGGCGCAGAGTGGGCCGCTGTCTGCCGGGCCTGGCCCATTCCTGGCCCAGTCCAGGCTATACGTCCACAAGCCCCCCAAGTCTAGTGTGACATAGTGCATGGCTATGTTATGCTAGACTTAAGTTCTTGTTCATGGCCTCGTAGGCCCATGTGTGCGCAACTCGGGTGTGCACATGGGTCGGACCATACCGCGTAGCCCAAACGCGACAGTGCGCCCTGGGTCTGTGGCGCAGTGCGTGGTGACCATGTTGGCGCGTTCTTGTTGGCGCGACCTTGTAGGCGCGACCTTGATTGTGAGAGTCTCACAATAGTGAAGGTGGATTCCGTATGCTGCATCCTGGGTAAGGGCGTACCTTTTGTACCAGTAGCGGTGCAGCATGGTGCGACAGAAGACGTGCTTCTGTGGCAGAGGTGCGCGCTGTGCGCGTGCGACAGAAGACGTGCTTCTGTGCCAGAAGAGCGCGCTGTGCGCGACAAAGATGTGCGCTGTGCGCAGACAAGGTGCGAACATTACATCCGTTTTTACAACCAAATACACATGCGTGACGCGTACGGACACAGTGTATACCCTGGTAGCCCCCCAAGTTTGATGGTGCTTCTCGTGTAGGAGCATTAAACTTACTTATCCAAATCCTGAAAAACACTTAATGCAAATATTAGAAGTATATGCCGCGAATCGCAACATATAAAACCTAATGAAGTAAAAGATTAGCGCATAGCATGTGAAATTAACACATAAGATAAGTAGCAGTGCGAATTACACCTATCGTGAGGTTTTACAAACTACATAAATAATTAATTGGTTTTTTTTAGTGCGCGCTGTGCGCAACAAAGAGGTGCGACAGAAGGCGTGCTTCTGTGACCGCGACTAATAGTTTCAATCGCACGTACAGACGCAGATGGATGTATCGTGACCGCATAGACTCTAACGTTTGTGGATGATCGCAGATGACCACGGCTTTTGTTCAGTGCGCTCATGGCGATTGACTAGCGTCGTGGTGCCTGTACGTGACAGTGCGCTCATGGCGCCGATCTGCGAAGATGTCCGAACGCATGGCCTAACGCGGGTAGATTTATCGCGACTGCTTTGTTCGCGGCTAAAAGATAAAGTAGGTCCGATCGTGCGGATTTAGTGCGTTATAGGTAAAATCGTGTTTACCAAGTTAAAAGATTTACATAAAATCTTTTGAATATTTAAAAGATAACATATCCTATTACCAATTTAAAAATATCGGGATATCTTTTCCGTATATCTCCAAATCAAATCCCAAAGAGGGATGCGTTTGATTGGTTTAGAGAAGGAACAAAATCAAAGTAAAGAATGAATTCTTTGTTATATGTGTATACGTACGACAAAACAACAACCACGAATTAATATTCTTGATGTTAGCTTGACACGTTTGACCAAGTCAAACCAAAACAAACAGTGCGTATGGTATAATTGGTCTTAGGTTAATGTGTCGTGTGATGTGTACCGTATGTGTAGGACGAGCATTTTATTCGGGTCCCACGGATGGCGCCAACTTGTTGATGCATAATCTGGCGCGGACTGATTCAACGACTCTCCCTGGGCCATTAGTCGTCTTCTCGAGCCCTGAGTAGACCTGTTCAACAAAGAGAACCCGTTAGGAGTGGACCCGAGGCCGTAGCCCCGGGATCCACCTCCGACGGTCAAGTTAGTATCCATGCGACATTATGTTTTAGGTTATTATATCGTTGTATCGTACCTCAAGAAGGGAATTCCAGCCATATATTTATAGGGCATGGATTAAGGTTTAGGCGCAGAGTGGGCCGCTGTCTGCCGGGCCTGGCCCATTCCTGGCCTAGTCCAGGCTATACGTCCACAATAATGAACTTCACGAACACCTTAAAACAAAATGAGGTAAACCATTAAATGTGTACATGAAGACAACTAGTGTGAAAGAAAGATGCAATACCTTAGCCATTTTGTAATTAGAGACTGTGTTTTAAATTATGTTTACCATTGACCTATGGAACTTAAATGCACGGATCTCACAATGGTATTAAATGATGAGTTGTCATGTAATGCTTTTTATTGAACTATGCCACATCATCCCATTGTGGATGGCCTAAGGCTGAGTATAATAGACCGTGGACTGAACCAAACGAGAAACAGGCGGTCCTCAGTCAACCATTTTCATCGTATTTGGTCCTCGGTTCAAGTTTGGCCTTCCACAAAACCGGCCATTATGCTTCGTCATACCAGACTAAACCGAACACACTTCGATCCGGTGTTGTGGGCAATTAAATTTTTGGTCCGGCCTAGTTTTTGGACCATGGTCAACCACCTACATTTTTCAAAGTTATATGGACTGTGTTTGCAATTTGGCTAAACCTCCTAGACTGTTTTTGCAATTTACTTCAAAAGAAAAATGACAAAGTTAATAGTGAAACACATAACATCACCACTACCATCCCTAACCTGCTTCTACTTCTGTACGTCTTTTATAACATTCGTTTTTTTAATTTCATTTCATTTCATTATTGGTTTTGTTTCCTGTAGTAACATGCTAAAATATTAATGTACATTCTAGGTAATTCTATTTAATAACGCCGATCTGAACCGCATACATAATACATAATCTCATTTGCTTTATGATTACTAAATACTAATTGTTTATGTTACAATAATCAGTAATTAGTTATAACAGCACGTGTTTAATTGATTTATTCTGTTGGTGCTAATTTAATCATATAAGTATATTTTAATAATTGCAGGTTATTCGGTAACGAAGCCTGAAGCTCGTTATCGAATAGTTTTAAAAAAATTGCAGGTTATTGTGTGTAATGGCAACAGCTACACACTTATGTGGAGTCAAGACTCCTTATAGTTTCTCAAAGAGAGCTTTGCGCGTTCAATCTTTGTGCTTGCAGTCACGAATTAGTTTTGATCCGCTAGTTGACTTGTGCGGAGTGTTGAGGGTTCGAGGTTCAAGTAAGGGGAGAGGTGTGAGGGTTGTTTGTGACGCGAGAAAGAGTGATGTTGCGGGACAAGGTGAACATTTACAAGGAACGAGTAAACAACTATCGTGTGTGATGAAGTTTGGTGGATCGTCGGTGGCGTCGGCTGACAGGATGAAGGAAGTGGCTGAGCTTATACTTAGTTTTCCAGAAGAGAATCCTGTGATTGTTTTATCTGCAATGGGCAAAACGACTAACAAGCTGATATTAGTACGTGATTTTTTTTTCCTCTCTTTCAATTGATATTTTAGTTTTTTTGTTTAAGAAGGTTTAACGTCATATGTGTGTTGTGTATATAGGCTGGAGAACTGGCTTCAAGCTGTTGTGCCAAAGTTTCTGAAATTGAAGAGTTGAGCTTCATCAAAGAACTGCATTACAGGTGAAAAACTCGATCATTGGTATTTATAATACTGTAAAAGGTTTTAGACTTTGGTGTATACTGATTGAGCATTGGTGTATATACTCAGGACAATCGATGAGCTTGGATTAGACAAATCACTCATTACAGGTACACATTCAATGCTAACAATCATTTACTCACTAATCATTTGTGATTCTTCAGTTTATTCTGATTGCTTGCTCATTTAGGCTATTATTTGTTTTTTCCGCTCATACTGATGTATGGTTTCGTATCTTGTGCGAGATGTATTGCAGACCACCTAAACATATTAGAACAACTTTTGAAGGGGCTGGCTGTAATGAAAGAGTTGACTCCACGTCAAAGGGACTACATAGTCTCCTTTGGAGAGTGCATGTCTACAAGAATTTTTGCAGCCTACTTGAATAAAATCGGTGTCAAAGCCCGCCAAGTATGTAATTTCTTAATTACTTTAGTAAAAATAATGACTGAATTTTCCTACTCGGTGATAGATGTATCAACTTGCCATAATTTTCTGTCTCAAATTCAGTATGATTGGATTTAGTACCCCAAATGAAAACCGTAGACATCGTTGGGAAAAAAAATGAAAGCTTTAGGCACATAGCAACTCTTCATAAATATTGCCACAAGGTTGGCTTAAGGATGAACTTTTTGGTATCTACTTTTCATGAAGAGAATAAAGGAAGTCACGATTGTGAATAAGAAATAGACAATATGGAAATTCAAAATTACAGCCTTCTTTATGCTGATTTTGAACTACTAGAGCTCCCTCCAAAGCTACTTCTAATAAATTCTTAACTACCTATCATATATACAAGTCCTAACAAAACCCCAATTCTGACTATCTCCACTTATGTTACTCTTCAAGCAATCCTTTATAAACTTCTTTGCATATTTCGACATATAATTTTTAACAACCACTACCTACTTGGACAACTTGCGATATGCAGAACTTCAAAAGACCTCTGGTAAGAGTGTCTTTCACCAACTCTTAGACGTTGAGATGTTGGAGTATAAACGGGTTTGAGCTGTCCTCAATTACCCATGTCCTAAATGAAACTACAATCTAATTTTGTGTGCTTGTTTGATATGGGATTGTTACAATGAGAAAGACTGAATAAAGTAGGGACATTAATATCATATACAAGACTCACCTGGAGTAGAACTAATTATGAAGCATGGGATTAGCTGAGACTTCAAGATAGGATTTAGCCAACAAGACCTGATAATCCGAAATAGATTCTTACAAAAAATAAAGTAAGCAAGAAATGTGCTAACCACTATCATGATGTTTAGGTTGTAGAGCATTCTGCACATAGATCATGAGGTCTTGTTCACTAGCAGCTTTCAATGTACCTAAATACCTAATTAAAACCTTGAGGCGTGGTTGCCTTATATCTGTTAAACATGAGCTTACAAGATGAGTATCAAATGACATGTGATGTATTAGGTGATATTGCCCACCATCTTCCTGAAAGTATTTAGATTTCATATGTTATCCATCGTTTAATAAATTTCAGGAAAATTGAAAAACGAAACAAAAAGTTCTTTTAATGAAAAAGTAACCATTTCACCAAGGGATCTCGGCATGTGGGATAATGTTATTTATTCGAAGCTTTCCAGGGAAAAACACGGAGTGTAAATGGACAACTAAAACTACAAGACTGATGGTTAAAAAAAAGAGTAAAAACAGGTGTGTGTTTCTTTAAAAGTTCTCTCGAAGGAGGAGCCTGTCCACTACCAGAACTTCTTAAGTGAATGCTCTCTCAAACTCATATAGTAAGAGAATGGATGGTTTCCTGCATGTTAGCTTAACCATTGAGCGATCGACTACCAGAGATCTATAAATCATTTTTATGTAACTGAAGAAAGAGCTCATGATAGAATGTCGATTTCGAAGAATGACAATGAATTACGTTGTTGTGACAAAACCATTATTGCCACTTTAGAAAAAAGCCAACTTAGTAAGGCTACATATGCGGTGCAAATAAGCTTCATTTACTTATAAAAATGATGAAATAAATGAGCAAGAAGTATTATATTGTCCTACATCTTTAGGTGAAAAGCAGAAATTTTGTGTGGTAGTGCCGTTTAAATTTCACAACTCAAGGGTGTAAACAAAGTTATTGATTCTTATTATTGAATTTTGGTGAAAGACTTGGAGAAACAAAATAAACAATGACTTAAAAATTAAACACATGAGTGATATTTAATGCAAGAAGTATTATATTGTCCTACATCTATAGGTGAAAAGCAGAAATTTTGTGTGGTAGTGCCGTTTAAATATCACGACTCAAGGGTGTAAACAAAGTTATTGATTCTTATTATTGAATTTTGGTGAAAGACTTGGAGAAACAAAATAAACAATGACTTAAAAGTTAAACACATGAGTGATATTTTATGCATTATTCTTTGCTGATAGCTTTCTCTTTTTTGTTCCTTTGTGCAGTACGATGCATTTGATATTGGTTTTATAACAACGGATGACTTTACTAATGCGGATGTTATGGAGGCAACTTATCCAGCTGTAGCAGAAAGAATTCATGGTGATTGGATTAGTGATCCAGCAATCCCTATTGTTACTGGCTTCCTTGGGAAGGTCTCTTACTTTTTGCATCCTTTAAAACTTATATAAAAGAAGATTTTGAAAGTTGACTCCTTAAATCCATATGTCGATTTACAGGGTTGGAAAACTTGTGCAGTGACTACATTGGGCAGAGGTGGTAGTGATTTGACTGCCACAACCATTGGTAAAGCATTGGGCTTGCGAGAAGTTCAGGTTGGTAAAGATCTGAAAACTCAAATTTAATTGTGTACTCAGGGATATGAAAATATTAAGTGAGTTTGTATGCAGAAAATATTGAGCGATATTGAACATAAGTCATTCATTATACTGTATGTTAAAGTCAAGTACGGCTTAAACAGAAGTTCTAATTTAGTCTTTTTTGTCTTATACAGGTTTGGAAAGACGTGGATGGTGTTTTGACATGCGACCCTAACATATATCCAGGTGCTGAACCTGTGTCATATTTAACATATGATGAAGCTGCTGAACTTGCATATTTCGGTGCCCAGGTATTTACTTCTGTCTCTATGCGCATTTGTATGGCATTAAAATATATCTATGTTTAGTTATAATGCTTCATGCTTGAATATTGTTGTCCGCTTGCTTTCTACGTCTTAAATGTCCTTTCTCTTGAAGAGTGCCTTTTAATGACGTCCTTTTTTGAAGTGGAATTTTGTTGTCCCCTTAGAGTTGGCAAAATGAGCGGTTGGGTAACGGGACAAGACGAGGTTTGGTGAAACATGTAGTTTTTGTACAAGCCGTATCAGGTTGACCCTAAACACTTTGTGAGAAATCAGAAAAGATACTTTTTGTACTATTATTAATGTTCAAAGCTTGTATTTTGGTAAACACAGGAAACCAAGTTGAGTTGCTATCTAATCCCCGATATACCCTAATCTCTCAAACTCATTGTTCACTGGTAATAATTATCTTGAGAACAGAATAATTATAAACTCTTTTTAAGTCGAAAAGGAAACTTCAAAGCCCATTTGTCCAGTTTTCTTAGGTTAATTCAATTTGTGTTAAAAACGATTATTGATAATATATATTTTAAATAATATTTTGTTCTTGAGTAAAGAGATTAGTAGGTTTTATGCATTACAAGTACACGTTGGGTGACTTTTGGCCCTTTTGATCCATTCAATCCAGTTGTCCTCTTTTCATCTGTTAAACATTGCCGATTTATAACTAAATAGATTGAAATCCCGCCTGTGCTTAGCTTCAACCCCTTAGTTTGAATAATCATTTTAGAGACGAATATAACTGGAAGACAAATTTGTGATAACCTGGACACTTTGCTCTGCCTGTTAAGTTTTTATACCCATTTTTACTCTGTTTGTAGGTTCTGCATCCACAGGCCATGTGGCCTGCAAGAGAGGCTGATATTCCTGTAAGGGTTAAAAATTCGTACAACTGTAATGCTCCAGGTACCCTAATAACTAAATCAAGGGATATGTCAAAGGTTAGAAGCACAAAACTCATTATAATTTGATAGTTATGATCACAATTCTGAAACCCTAAATGCCTGCCAACTTTAATTTCAGGCGATACTGACTAGCATTGTTTTGAAACGTAATGTAACCATGTTGGATATTGTTAGCACTCGCATGCTTGGGCAATTTGGATTTTTGGCAAAGGTAAAAGGAGAATGCTGCTATCCATCTTTTTCTAGTAGTTTTTTATTTGTGTTTTTTTACATGCTATAGGTTTTTGCCACTTTTGAAGATTTGGGTATTTCGGTTGATGTTGTAGCTACTAGTGAAGTTAGTCTTTCCTTGACACTGGATCCTTCAAAACTTTGGAGCAGGGAGTTAATTCAGCAGGCAAGTATATGATCATCAATCATGTATGCAGTCATTTGATAGATAAAGTTCCTCATGAGCTGTCACACGTGACTTGTCAAATTATCAACTCATATATCACAGATTAGTATCTAAACAACATTATCACGTTGAGATGCAGTTTCCTAGAGATATTGAAGTCTTGTTTTGTTTTATTTTAGTAATAAGTAAATGAAATGCTATTACCTGGTACTTCATTTATGATTTTTGTGATCATCGAATGACAAATGTATGCAAAACCAGAAATGAATTCTTTGTACTCACAAAAATTCACACATATGCAAGTGTCCCAAATATTAGGTTTTTTAAGGTGTTCGTGTTTGCCTAACAGGAACTTGATAATGTCATGGAAGAACTTGAAAAAATTGCTAAAGTAAATCTCCTACAACACCGGTCAATCATTTCACTGATTGGTAACGTTCAGAAATCATCACTCATATTGGAAAAGGTACCATTTTGCCTCGTCTATTTGACTTTGAGAATATTTGTTTTACAATTTAAGTGTGCCAGTGGAAATACTGTCGCCACATTCCAAGATATAACTTGCATTTTCCTTTTGTGTGTGATTTACTTGTGTTTGGTCTTTTTTATCTGTAATGTAGGTATTTCATGTTCTTCGAACAAATGGGGTCAATGTTCAGATGATATCTCAAGGAGCTTCTAAGGTAATTCACCCATCTGATTATGTTTTATGATTGCTTTCATATATGCCATAGAGGTGGCAAAATGAGCAGATTTGGTAGATTGGGTTAAAAGTTTACATATTGTTGTTCAAAAGAGGTCCCAGGCAGATTGGGTGACCCGAAACACTTACTGTCCAAAAAATATAAATTTTTTTATAACCAAGTAGTGTGTCAAATATAATTATAAGAATGATATTGGTTTAGTATTAATCTAATTTTCTGAACAAATATAATTACTTTAGTAGACTCTCGACGCATATGAGCATTTTATACAAACCCTTTTCCTTTAAAGCTTTTCTTTTTGTGTGCTTGACGCGTTACGGTAATCAACACCGACCCGTCCACAAGTAATAGATTGAATTTTGCCACGTCTAGTTGTGGTCTTGGCAGGCAGGGGATCAAGTGTTTATGATTCCTGATTGATGCAGGTGAATATATCGTTGATAGTTAACGACAGCGAATCAGAAAAATGTGTTAAGGCTCTACATGAGGCTTTCTTTGAGAGTGATCTACCCGACCTAGTGTACGTGAATGGTTCACCACCACTGGAAGTTGTTTAAGAATCAATAATAGTTGGTTTCTTCATTTCTAAATGATTTAGGTATTTGGTATTTCCATTATAGAGGTGATTTGTCACAAACCTAAATCCTTTAGCGTGCGAGTCCATTGGAAGGCTGTGTTTGCAATTTATCTGGAGACAGTGTTCTTTATTTCTAGTTGTATGTAGTTCTAAACTCTTAAAAGGTTTCTAGATTTTGATAAATATGGGCTATTCTATAACCATCTTCTAATTTTGTTAAGAGTAAACTACAAAATTTAATGTCATGTTTTAGACATTAAATTCTGTATAGATTTTTGTTGTACGATGGATTTAACTTTGTTTAAGTGTCATGATGGTTTGGTTAATCTTGTTTAAATTTAAATTTAAAAAAGATCAACCTAAACATCATGATAGTTAAACAAAGTCAAATCCGCCGTGCAACAAAAATCTATATAGATATTAATCGATACTAATGATGAAAAATTACGTAAAAACATGCGCGTGCACGAGTAACTATACAAGTATAAAAGGTTTAATATAATTTTATAGAAAAATAATAAACGTTACAAAGCTGCGTGTTTATCAAAACAAAATTATTGAAATGTTACTTGTTATACTATTTGCCTACATGGGTTTTAAAACTAGCAAGGTTTTCAACATCGGGATCTTACATAGGATCGTTTTCGTCTTTGCAAGATCGTGATCGTAAGATCGGATCGGGATCCTAAGATCCTACTATAATGCTATTTTTTAATGATTTTTGTAATTATTCAAATCTACAAATTATTATGTATTATAAACATGAAATTATATGAATATTTCATGAAAATGTTGTCAGAAATTATGAATATAGAATATTTAAGAAGAATCACCTATTGTTTTTTAAATTATATAAAACCATAAACCATAAATTTGTAGTTTTTTAGTTTGCGGTTTGAGAAAAGTAAGATCGGATCGGAGTAGATCTTAAGATCCTATGGTAAAGATCGAAATCCTATAAGATCTTAAGCTTGTTAAGATCCTACGTAGGATCCGGATCGTTTTTGCTTCGTAGAATCGTAAAATCGTAAGATCTTAAGATCAGGATCAGGATCTTAACAACTATAAATTCTACCATGAATGAATAATGTCAAATAAAACAAACCGTGAAAATGATTTTTGGTCTAATTGTTAATTAGACTAAGGCATTGTTTGTTTTTTTAAAAGCGTTTTTTTTTTTTTTTTTTTTTTTTTTTTTTTTTTTTTTTTTTTTTTTTTTTTTTTAAATGCGAGAAAATAAAATGAAAAAGACGTGTTTGTTGTTTTCTTTTAAAGAAGTTAGTTTGTTTCTTTTCATACATAAGAGGCAAAACCCACTTTTTTTTTTCACTTCACTTTTTTCAGACTTTTTTTTTTTTTTTTAATGTCTGATTACCACTTCTTATTTATTGAAAATTCAAATCTACCTCTTCTTCCGTAGAAATATATTGTAGATCAAACAAAAAACATATAAAAAAAACCTAAATGATTAATCAAATGCATTTGCGTTGATGAAATATGCGTGACCCATCAATCTGAAAGTTGTGAGCTCAACTCGCACAAGTGTATCAGGTAATGTGAAATAACTTTTGTTGTGTGCGATATAAAATGGGAATACGTCACCTAATAATAAATAAAATATTATGAGTGTTACAATTTGGTTATTCAAATTTTATATTAACTATGAAAATCATCAATGTTTTAAAATTGTTTCATTGTTGTGATATTGTTTAAAATTGTTGTTAAATTATTAATATATGCATTATCTTGTTGTAATTTATTACTCCCTCCGCCCTAAATAAATGTCCACTATTGACTTTTAAGGTCTTCCCTTTTTAACTTTGACTTTAAATTATTTTATTTGTGTTATGTAATATTTGATGCAAAATATATGAATGGATTGGGTTTTAAATGTATTTTCATTGTTATAATTTTCATTAAGTATTACATAACACATATGAAATAATTTAATGTCAAAGTTGAAAAAAAGAGACTTTAAAAGTCAATACTGGACATTTATTTAGAGACGGAGGGAGTAATTTATTAATAAACAACCACCCACCGAATATAACTAGTTTTAACAAACTTTATGTACAACCAATTAATGCATGATTAAACATACAAAATAATAACCAAGTTTGAGAAGGTTCATGTCACTTTAACATAAAAATTTCTCAAAAATTAAACATTATTAAAATTTGTTAATCAAAATAAAGTTTTAGTAACTAAATCGAAACATATCTCAAACTTTACATCTGAAATTAAGTGTCTTAAATTTGTGTGATATAAAATGGAAGGCTTAAAATTCAAGCAACACGCTTAATAATACTAGAAAATGAAGTTACATTTGAAAAATTAAATATCTTAAATTTGTAGACTTGTAAAAGTCATCCAATAATTACCTAATAAATATTATGTTTAAAACACTCGTACAATGAAAAATACATGTTATTATATATATATTGTACAAACTAATAAAACACACAAAGCTTTATACAATTTATATGAAAACAAGTTAATGATACATAAAAAGTGGACAGGACCAACGGGTTCAACCGGTTTAACCAGTAATTGGAGTCACCACCGGTTCGGCTAGCCAATAAAAGATGTCTGAAAATGAACATAAAAGGACCGTTGGAACCGGTAAAAATGGATTAATCGCGCCGGATAGGAAGAATTTTCTTCTTGTTTTTCTCAGTTTAATCATCTCGCCATTGTTATTTTGCTGGTGTCAGGACTTTAACCACAGAGTATCCGACACCGCAACTCGCGAGTACCATTCTAGTAATTATTATTTAATGATTTTCACCCAAAAATCCCAAAACTTTCACAGATATTTACACAAGGACCATTCATGGCACATCACCAAACAGCACATCCATATAAATAAAAACTTATAAAAACCATACCTCATCACTAACAATCTCTAGGGTTTCACTTTGACAGCCTCCCTCAATCATCACAATGGCCTGCACAATCGATTTCCGCAACTTAGACGAAGGCTTCGGCGGCAAAACCTTCAAACGAAAACGCGCCGACCAACAACACCAACAAGACCTCATCATGAACCCTACCATGGACATCGATGACGTCATCACACAACAACCGTCTTCAAAGCGCCAAGCCATCTCATCAACCGAACAACCTAACAAACCGATCTTCGGCGCTCCGACTTACGACGGCGTAATCGCCGGAAAATTGTCGGGACGCAAATGGAAGCAACCGAAAACGCAACGGTCGTCCGCGGTGAGAGTGAGTTTAAAAAAGTCGACACACGAAGAGCGGTCGAAGAGTAAGGAGATTAAGAAGGCGTATAAGGAGAGGATTACGGAGCTGAAGGAGGAGATTAGGAGTAATAAGATTGAGAAGAGGAAGAAGAAGGAGGAGAGGGAGAAGAGGAAGAAGGAAAATGTGATGAAATCGGGTACCAAGCTGCAAATTATAAGTAATCCCAAAACGCTGAAGAAGATTGCGAAATCGAAGAAGAGGAAGTTGTTGAAGATGGTGCCTGATAGTGTTGTGGCTAAGAAGTAATACTTTTTATGATTATGAGTTTGTTGTTTAAGATGTGTTTGAGATGGTTTGTTTTGGTTATAATTTTGAGTTATTGGATATCGAATTGGAAAATGCCGTTTAAGTTTTGGTTACAGACTTATATTTATCAGTTTTTTGATCATGTTATCAGTTCTATTTTTGTGTTTCTGTTAGCCTAATAAGCATTATAAATGTGTGCTTTTATATGTAATGTGAGGCTCGGCTTGTTTTCACCCCTAATCAAGTTTGAGCTTTCGAACAAAATACAGGGATTATGTATTAGGTTGTTTAGTGTTCAAGCTAAGTAGAGGTCTTAATGTAACTTTTGATTAACCCAGCAACACCTTTTATGATTAGCTATTTGAATTTGAAGTTTTGAATTGAACTTGAATCATTCTGGAGCTAAACGAAAGCAGCGAGGTTGCAATATGAAATGTTATTGAGATTGAGCTAGGCTAGTGGTCGAGTCAACCTAGAACTTTGCTTGGTTCATTTGTGTTGATGTATAACTAATTTTGGTTCATTGCTAATTGACAATCACAATCAAACCTATGTGAATTAAAAAATGAAGATGATTTAACATCTACTATAGATTTTAAATTACATGTCAAAAGTGAAAGGTTACAAGGTTACAATGTGTATAGAACAACAATTTCTTGAAATTATCTACTTTCTCTGCTCGTTTTTCCACACATCTTGAAACTAACGACCTGCTTGACCATCTAGAGATTCATTTTTCGCTTCACCTTGAAACTTGCACAAGTGGGAGAGCAGCGACTACATCCAATAAGTTAGGTTGGCCAATGTACGCATACAAAATTACAACACCAAAGGATATGCAGAAACGGTTTTTCACACCTATGCTTCAGAATCTAAGGGATGTCTCACACATACCATATCATCTAATTTGTTGCCATCCATTTTATACAAGGACACACCTTCCATCTGTTTATAGTGTTCCTGTGCTTCTTTTCTTAGACTCTTTACAGGCATAAGTTCCCATTTACTGTAATTTGAATTCCTCCTTTTGCTACTCATATCTCTAGCCCCGGATACGGGCCCACTACCATAGGGACCTGCATTTCCCCATACCTTACAGTTGCCAAATTGTCCTACTTTATCATATTCACCCTCTTGACTTCTCTTCAGTCGTGTGGCAGCTGCATGAGCTCTGCCTATCTTCTCGCGACTTGGCACATCAGACCATTCTTGTGCCCTTTTTGCTCTCATAGGAGAGTGTATCCTAATTACCTGAAATTGATTTGTTACTTATACCTGAGTAAACAAGATGTGTGTAAAATATATACTCCTCACATCAGTCAACAGGTGAAAAACTAAAAAAAATTCACATACTATCATGGAGTATGGAACGTTATAGATGTGATTATTTGATAATTGTGACTTGACATAATGATCAGTTTTTGACATTTGGATAAACATATACTTTTACTTCCATACATGCTGTAACGAAACAGAACTGGTTACCTTTGACCCGCTCTATTAACCTAATCTGGTTACCTTTGGCCCCCATTTCACAAAATGCCCATCTCTTTTTTCAAATTTTTGCGTTTATTTTTCGTCTTTTTACCTCTTGACGGATACTTGAATTTGGCAAACACTTAAACATCTGATGATTATGTTATTGTTAATTATCTAGCTATTCAATATCCCATAATTACTTTCAAAGAGCACGCCCAAACACCACCATGTAGGTACTAGATACACACTATATTTTATTGTGCATTGCTTAGTATATCACAGCACTGCGAAGGGAGTAATGTCTTTCATGCTTTTCAAATATTCAGAATTACAGATTTAAGATGAGTCATAGGTGGGCACCGAAGTTTGTTTTATATTTGGTGAGCATATATGTATGCAAATAGTTAGGTTGTTTCAGCTCAGAATTTATGACAAGAAGGAAATGTTTCAAGTATTATGTGATGGGAGGAGTTTAATAAATACAACACGTTAAAGGGGAAATCTTTACTTACACCAAGGCATTCTAGGAGTTGGTAGTAGGCCCTTCCTTGAAGTGGATTGTGACCTTTTCTTGGCTCAGAGAAGTATCTGGTCCTACAGAAACATCAAGATTCACCAGAACAAAACCGAAAGTGAGAATGGTGACTACATACATTTTTATAGCAGAAGTGCAAACATGACATGGATGTGTGTAATCGGGTCTGCATGTGACACCATGTTCTCCATGTCATGATTAAATTAATCAGATAGAAAGAGAGGGTAAACAGACCATTCGGTGTAGCCAGGATCAACAGTGAAACCATATATATCAACAATATCACACATAGAAAGTGCCAGCTCAACTGATTTCATCCCTGTTCCTTTGGCACCTCTGCGTAATACAATACCCTGGAAAAGATAGACCGGATTTGGAATCGTCTGAAAAAAACAAAGGAATAATTTGTTAGGCTTGCCATTAATAAAAGAAATCCAGACTAGCAATAATATTATCCCCCAACCAGAACCGTTTCCTAAATAAAGTTCCTCTAAGCGAGTACTGCTAACAGTGTTTATAAGGGTCAGTCATCAACTTCACCATACGCATTAGTTAGCTGTATATTATGTGTAGTTGATATTAATAATATGTTAATTAATGTCCATGCAAGATCTTCTATAACTTGACTTGAGAATGGAATTGAAACATTGTACTTGCATAGATCTAATACCGAAGAGAGCCTCCAACACTCCAGAAATTATTACAAAACTAATTATAAACATGCAAGTACGGAGAGCTTTGTGGTTTTCTACCTCTAGCTGGCACATATATAAAAGACCAAGTTCATTTGTCTATTAAGAACATGATTTTCTCCCTTTCCAAATTACTGTCCCACCTTTATTGCTTTTCGGTATTGTAAGATATTATCCACCTTGAGCATTTACGGATCTTGGTGAATAGGTTATCATCAGAAATTTGTAGAGATTACATTCCAACAGGGCAGATATAATGTACAAATTTAAAGGCATATTGTTAATGTGTTAACTGGAAGCATGCAAACAGCAGTTTAGAAATATGACCAGGAAGATGGTACCTAACCTCTACCGTATCCCCCGAGGTCTGGACTAATGCAAGGGATCAACTAACAAACAGCAGATAGCAGCTTTATTGTAATCAAGACAGGTACAAAGAAATAGGAACCAAGAAGATGCAAACGTGTGGATACATCTACACTTTTGTACTTACATCGATCATCTTGTTGAAGTCTCTGTGAGTCACACTTTTGATAACAAGCACCTCATCATCTGCAGGAGAAGATAATAGAAACAGCAACACATGTTAATGGTTCTTTTAACAAAGAAACATCTATAAACTACTCTTTTTAATTTTATCCTTCTGTCCACACTAACGTCTCATGAGAAGCTGTGGTTTTTGGTGAAAATAAGAACATGAGACACAACTTCCTACTAAGAGAGGATCAGAAAGGAAACTAACATAACAAACTTTGTTAAATCTAACAGACAGTACATAATACTAGTTTACTTAAAAGGCTTGTTAAAAATAATCTATAGGTAGCCAGCTAACACAACACTAGTCGGATACTACTTAGCGCTTTAAGCACTTTACATCATATAAGAAGTTCAGTAACTCTATATATACAAAACATACTTTCAGAGATAAGTTATATTTCGTAATTGCATCACTAAGATAGACTTGTCATGCAAATAATAAGTACCTGATCCACTAAGGATGGGGACCATGTTCCTAGCAGTTCCCCTAACTCCTAGCCGAAAATTCCTCTTCAGACCAACATGTTTTGCATATTTCTGCAAGAAAATGAATAATTAGGTGGTGTCAACTCATCAACATAGACAATATAAGGAATTCAAACTATCAGATAAATATCCTAATTAAGGCATGCAGATTGTCAGTGACTAATTTACCTCATTGACAGGCGCCTCATTGTCCCTTATAACTGCATCATGACTATCAATTTCTTCACCAAATTCAGTCTTCAGCAGATCACCAGAGTTCCCAACAACAGCACATTTCTCAAACTGGCGAGGGTGAAATGGTGGACTGGCTGGCAAAATGGGATTAAGGTGCTCTTCACAAAGTGTCCGATTGCTGCAATCCTTTGCACCTCTACGATAATGGAAACAATTAATGCAAATCATCCGATTTAAGGCACTATTGACAGTGATTTACTGAAATGAACGATACGATTTATTTGGACATTGGAAAAGAGCATACAATTGTGCTATTCTTTTTGCTGCATAGTCCATCCAGCCATCGGGCCGTGCATCTAAATATTCTCTAGTCAAAACTGTTGTCGTATTGCGGTACTGCATTTCAGACATAGGAAACATTTAAAATATGCATTGAGAGATAAACATATGATCTAACAGGAATAAAGGATTAACCTGTTCCCACAGTAGAACCGCTTCACATATATCATACGTATACTCTAACGGCTCATAAGTCTTAAATTGCGGATTTAACTTGAAGTAAACACCAAATTCATTGGTCAGCATATGAGACAACGCTTAATTAATTAAATGAATGATCCGACATACCCAGGTGCTATTAGTCCCTTTAGGAAACTTAAGAACCAGCTTGCAATGATCAACAGTATGTGCCGTAAGTCCAAATCCTCTGTTTGCCTACACGACACTCACATTGTCAAACAATTTCCCTAACAAATTTCAAAATAAGCCGGAACAACTGAGCTTATAAAATATATTAGCCGAAACTAACGAAATAGTTTACCACGCATTGCTGAACATCGGATTGAAAATCAGATAAGATCCGTACATCTTCTACATTAAGTAATTTACTTGGAGTACCTAACAGAAAAATATAAAAACTAGTAATAAATATCTGCAGCAATTAGTAGAATAAATAAAGGTTAAAACGAAAGAATAAAAACTTACTAGTGAAGAAATATGATTGAATTAAGAAAACAAGTAAAGCAAAAATAGTTGCAGCACATATGAGATGAATAAATGTGGGCCTTCTTGATGATGAAGGTTTAATAGGTCGACTCATTGTGGTTTACGACGGTCGATTAATGGTTGGGATCGGGGGTTTTAAGTTGTGTCAGATTTGTGATTTGCCTAGATGCACACTAATCCAGGATTTTTACTATTTTTTTTTTATCTAGTGAAAGTGTGAAGAAAAATTAAAAGGAAAAATTGCAAGGTTTTATTTTAGTAACTTTTTTACTGTGGTGAGAGGATTTGGGAAGAATGGTAAAATGTGCGGAGCAACTCATGCCGACATTCCTACTTCACAAGACAACACGGTTATGTTTCTAGATGTGACTTGTTGTGGGTCCAAATTGTGAAAGGTTCAGCCGGAGGCGGAAATCATATTTTTTGTAGTTATTGTTGTCATTCTCTTGTTAAAATAAAATAAAATAAAATAAAATACTACGTAAAATGCTAGGTTCAAACAATTTACATAAAAGTTTTACACAATGATGTGGTATGATTATTTGTTTAATCAAAACAACTAATTTTGATACATCATTGTGTGAAACTTTTTTTTTTAAAATCTTTTGTGAACAAAACATTGTTCAAAAAAACATATATGCAATTTCAAGAAAAGTGATTGGCATGGCTAATTTTATGTCTAACAATTACACGACCTTTAGAATAATCAAAGACTATCATGAGTAAAGAGAAATCTCATACTTCACTTGTTATATGTTAAATAGATTATGCATAAAATTAGTCATAATCATTTTCCCAATTTCATATCTCTTTTCTTTTGATTTGAAAATTTAATATATGGTCAAATATGCTTTAAAAGTATTGTATGTTATGCATTTAATGATTGCATTTTCAGTATATATGACATTAAACATGAAAGAAATATGAAATTAGTCCAAACAAATATAATTATCGTTATTGTTGATGCAAATAATGTTCTAAAAATGTTATTTATATCTTTCGATTACTTCACGTTTTGAGGATGACAAAATGTGAAATCACGTTACGTTAAAATTAACGTAAACAAGTTTTTAATCGGAAGATCCCGTTTCTACGCAAATCACTCTAGAACAAATTTACAACTTGACAAATGATCAAAGAAGTGAATTTGTGTTTTGAGACTTCACATTTTAATGGGACAAAACATTTTTTCAAAAATAACACATGACAAATTATTTTTGAAATATTAAGAAATGTTTTAATGGAAAAATATGTTTGAAAATCACAACAGCTATTTTTCCCCCCAAAATCAGCTCCAACCTTCCCCAAATAAGTTTTCACCAGAAAAGACAAAATTTGGAGCGTCCTAGTCTAGGACGGCTCCACGGTTCCACTAAATTTAGTGGAGCCGTCCGTACTATTTTTTCTGTAACGTTCAGATTTTCTTTGCCTATAAATACCAACCCCTTTCACAGATTTTAGGCATCCTTACACACACAAAACTTTCTGAGTTGAATACTCTCTTCACACTTTCTTTCTTAGATCATTTAGGTTAGTTTTTCTTTTGTTCAAGAGTGATCCAATCATCCTTCAAGTGATCCTCTTCATTCCTCTTCACTTGCAAGAGAAGAACACAAGTATCCAAGTTGATACAAGGTGTTATCATTCCTCTTCATTATCAAGAGAAGAACACAAGTATCCAAGTTGATACAAGGTGTTATCATTCCTCTTCATTAGCAAGAGAAGAACTCAAGGTATTCAAGAAGATACAAGAGTTGTAGTTGTTAGGTTTTGTAACACTTGTTACATCCTTGTTGTATCTTAGCATACATCAAGATTATATTTCTTTTGTGAAAGTGTGAGTGAAGATCATTGTGATCTTAAGAGATAGTGAAGATCTCTTAAAGCCATCGGGCTTGTGTGTGAGTGATCAAAGGATCTAGAGTAGTTAGATTAAGTAGAGTGAAGTGAGAGTTGATCTTTGTGATCGTGTTGAGATCGTGGTGATCTCTTGAAGCCATTGGGCTTGTGTGTTTGGTCACGTGGACCTTGGTAGATTGGTGCTAGCTAAGATTAGCACTCGACATTTAGCTTAGTGTCGATAATAGGATAAGCGACGTGTACGGTTTTCTCCGCCTGAAGGGAGGTTGTTGACATAGTGCTTGAAACTCTCGAGTGTGGTACTCGGGGAGTGGAGTAGGGCGAAGAAGAGCTTCGTAGCCGAACCACTATAAATCCTTTGTCTCGGTTTGATCTTTCCAACTCTACTCTTTACTTTCATTATTTTATATTAGTTAGTTTAATGTGTAGTTCATATTGGTGTTGATTTATTACACATAGAGTTCGAATCAAAGTTTCCAATAGCCAACTTTTAAAACAAGATTTTTAAAAGAATTTTAAACCGGTAAACTATTCAACCCCCCTTCTAGTTTCCCGCAATTGGTATCAGAGACAGGTTAGTCAAGATTTTAAAGTATATTGTATTTTAAAACTTGAATCGATCAATGGATTCCGAAAAATATCTAGAAGGGCAATCTATGCAAAGACCACCACTTTTCGAAACCGATTGTTTTATTTATTGGAAAACAAGATTCGAAACGTATGTGAAATCAAAAGACATTGATCTTTGGCATGTTATTACCGAGGGTGACTTTCAACCTATTCAAATGAATCCGAAAACTAAAAAGGATGAAATAGTTTCTTATGATAAACAAAGTGATGAACTTAAAAGGAAATTAGCCAAAAATAATGAGGCTAAAATGATGATTTATAATGCTTTGCCTAAAAAGGAATTTGAAAGAATTTTCATGTGTAATACGGCAAAAGATATTTGAAAAACTTTGTTAGTCACTCACCAAGGTAATAACCAAGTCAAAGAGAACAAGATAGATCTTCTTGTTCAACAATATGAACAATTTTCCATTTCGAAAGATGAGTCAATAGATAATGCTTTTGCTAGATTTAATACTATTATCACTAGTCTTAAAGCTCTTGATGAAGGTTACTCTAGCAAGAATTATGTTAGGAAGTTTCTTAGGCCTCTACATCCTAAATGGAGAGCAAAGGTCACCGCCATAGAAGAGTCAAAGGACTTGGCGACTTTGTCACTCGATGAACTTATAGGAAACTTGAAAGTTCACGAGATGATAATCAAGAAGGACTCCGACATAGTCAAAGGCAAAAGCGAGAGAGTTAGATCTCTAGCATTGAAAGCCAAGAAGGAGTCTAGTGATGAGGAATGCTCGAGTTCCGATAGTGAAGATGAGGAATATGCATTAGCGGTTAGTGACTTTAAAAAGTTCTTTAGGAGAAGAGGTAGGTTCGTTAGGCAACCTCGTGATGAGAAGAAGACATCACAAAAGAACCATGTTGAAAAGAAAGGGACAAGTGATAGGAAATGCTTTAAGTGCGGAGATCCTAATCACCTCATAGGAGAGTGTCCCAAACCACCGAGATTCAACAACCAACGAGCTCTCATAGGAGGCTCCTGGAGTGGCAGCGGTGATGATGAAGAAAAGAAGCCCAAGGACGAAACATGTCTAATGGCTCATACTTCAAATGAGATATGCTTGGGAATAAATACTTGGAGCCTGACGAATGGGTCAAGGATAGTGGATGCACTAACCATATGACGGGTAACCGAAGTTTATTCTCATCATACAAGGCATACAACGGAGGTAATGTCACTTTCATTATTTTATATTAGTTAGTTTAGTGTGTAGTTCATATTGGTGTTGATTGATTTCACATAGAGTTCGAATCAAAGTTTCCTAACCACATGCAAGTAATGCATGGGATGTTTTATGCTAACCACTTTGGACCCATGAGATATTGGGGACCAAATGTTTGAATGTTTGTATTTTGCAATACATATGCTTGGGAATTGACTTGGAGCCTGACGAATGGGTCAAGGATAGTGGATGCACTAACCATATGACGGGTAACCGAAGTTTATTCTCATCATACAAGGCATACAACGGAGGTAATGTCACTTTCGGTAGCAAACTTAATGGCAACATTATAGGCAAAGGTACGATCACTCAAAACTCCCTCACTATTAGAAATGTTGAGCATGTAGATAACTTAGGATTTAATTTGCTTAGCATTAGTTAAATAGTAGATAATAAGTGTACAGTTATATTCTCTGAAGAGGGTAGTGAGATCATTAAGGATGGTAAAACCATAGGCAAAGGAGTTAGGAAAAATGGCTTATTTGTTATGAAAATAGGAAATAAGCCTCAGGATAGGATATGCTTAGCAACCATAGATAATAATTCAACTCTATGGCATAGGAGGTTAGGTCATGCCAATATGCGTTTGATACAATCATTGGCATCTAAGGAATTAGTTAGAAACCTACCTAAGATTAAGTTTGACAAACACTTTTGTGACGCTTGTAAAGTTGGAAAACAAGCTCATTCAAGTCACAAAGCTACGAATATGATCTCGACCTCAAGATGCCTAGAACTCCTTCACATGGACTTATTCGGTCCATCCGCCGTACGGAGCTACGGAGGAAATTACTACACCTTAGTAATAGTTGATGACTATTCTCGGTATACTTGGACTAGATTTCTTAAGAATAAGACTCAAGATTTTGAGGAATTTGAAATCTTTAGTAGGAAAGTCCAAAACCAACTAGGATGTACAATAGTCGCTATTAGGACGGATCATGGTTGAGAATTTGATAATGAAGTGCAATTTGGAGTATATTGTGATGCTGATGGTATTACTCACAATTTCTCGGCTCCACGCACTCCACAATCAAATGGGGTAGTAGAGCGGAAAAATCGTACTCTACAAGAGATGAGTAGAACGATGTTGAATGAACAATCAATTCCGCAAAAGTTTTGGTGTAATGCGGTGGACACCTCAACTTATATTCTTAATAGGATTCTAATTAGATCTATCCTAGGAAAAACCTCATATGAAATCATGAAAGGTAGAAAACCTACTCTTGATTACTTTAGAGTGTTTGGAAGCAAGTGTTTCATACTAAACACTAAAGATTACCTCACCAAGTTTGACCCAAAGTCTTACGAAGGTATCTTTCTAGGTTACTCCCAAAATAGTAAAGCCTATGTTGTCCTAAATAGAGAAACCATGAAAGTCAAAGAATCACTCAACGTGACATTCGATGAAAGTCCTCCACAAACTAAGACATCACCCTTGGTGGATGATGACTTAGATGAGGATGAAGCCATTAGGGTCAATGGCAAGAAAACCTTAGAAGATGACATTGAGGATGAAATAGTTGAAGTTGACAAAATTGTCAACATTAAGGAATCCAAAAACCATCCTATTGAAAATGTCATAGGTAATTTAAACCAAAGAACCCTTAGGTCACAAACACAAAACAAAAGTAATTTCTTTTGTTTCATATCAACCGTAGAACCTAAGAATGTAGGTGAAGCGATTAAGGATGAAAGTTGGATACTTGCCATGCAAGAAGAACTTAATCAATTCACCGCAAACCAAGTTTGGGATTTAGTACCTCTTCCTAAGAATCAAACAATCATAGGAACTAAGTGGGTGTTTAGAAATAAACTCGACGAAAATGGCGTCGTAGTTAGGAATAAGGCAAGGTTGGTAGCACAAGGCTATAACCAACAAGAGGGAATAGATTATGATGAAACCTATGCACCCGTAGCTAGATTAGAATCAATTAGAATACTCCTTGCCTATGCTTGTGCCTTAGACTTTAAACTATACCAAATGGACGTGAAGAGTGCGTTCCTTAATGGTTATATCAACGAGGAGGTGTATGTTGCACAACCTCCAGGATTCGTTGATTTCGAATATCCGAATCATGTTTACAAGCTCAAGAAAGCACTCTATGATCTTAAAAAAGCTCCTAAAGCTTGGTATGATAGACTGAAAGCTTTCTTGATTGAACATGAATATACCATGGGAAAGGTTGATAACACACTCTTCACAAAGAAAAGAGATTCACATCTCATCATTGTTCAAATATATGTCGACGACATTATATTCGGATCAACTTGTTCAGAGATGTGCGATGATTTCTCTAAGATCATGCATGACGAGTTTGAGATGAGCATGATGGGTGAATTAAACTTCTTCCTTGGTTTACAAATTAAACAAATGGAAGATGGTATCTTCTTTAATCAAGCTAAATATAGTAAAGAAATGCTTAAGAAGTTTAGTTTAGAAGAGTCTAAGCCCATGAAAACCCCCATGTCCACGGAAATAAAACTCACAAAAGATGAAGAAGGTGAGTCCGTGGATAGCACTAAGTATAGAGGTATGATAGGAAGTTTACTATACCTCACGGCAAGTAGGCCCGACATCATGTTTAGTGTCTGCCTTTGTGCTCGCTTCCAAGAGGATCCCAAAACCTCTCACCTTGAAGCGGTTAAGCGTATCTTCCGATACATTAAAGGCACTATACACTTGGGATTATTCTATCCCAAGGGGACCGGTGTAGAAACTGTTGTCTATGCCGACTCTGATCATGCGGGAGATTATGTGGATCGAAAGAGTACGAGTGGCGTTTGTACCTTCATGGGTTGTTGCTTAACTTCTTGGTTCTCCAAGAAACAAACGGCTCTAGCTATCTCCACAACCGAATCCGAGTACGTAAGCGCCGGAAAGGCATGTCAACAAGCACTATGGATGAAACAAGCCCTTATAGACTATGACATTCATTTAGATGACGTCCCCATTATGTGTGATAATAAAGGTGCTATTGACTTGAGCAAGAACCCCGTTCAACACTCCCATACTAAACATATCGAAATTCGCCACCACTTCCTTCGTGATAATGTTCAGAAAGGAAATATTTCTATTGAGAAAGTTCCTTCTCAGGACAATATCGCAGACATCCTTACCAAACCTCTCAAACGAGAATCCTTTAACTACCTTCGTCTAGGTCTAGGAATGATGGAACATGTTCCATAAACCTCATGACTCTTGAAGTCATCTCGTGTGTCTCGTTAAGTCTAGTTTAGGTTCCCTAGCCAAAGGAATTTATTAGGTATAAATTCCTTCCTCGTGTCATAGAGTCTCTCTAAAACAGCGAGACCTATTCGTCAAACATCAAAATGGGACAGAAAACCATCCCTGCAGATACACGGCTCCACTAAATGTGGCATGGCACAGTTAAATTTAACGGTACCGTGGAACCGTGCATCTGGAACATTCCGTATTTCAGTTCCCCTTTTCCACACCACTCATTCCAAACCCTCATAACCTCAGCAACTGCTGTCATAACTTAACCTCACACCCAACACTTAATTATACCCCTTCAAGATCATATTCAAGACATTGAGTTTCAAGATCCTCAATCATTCTCACCCTTTTTCAACAAAAATTGTAAGTCATCTTACTCCAATTTTTTAATTTTGGGTCTAGGGTTTATGCATTGATGAAAATTGAATTGGGGTTTTTCAATTTTTTCTAGGAAATTTTCAATTAGAAGTCATCAACACCAAAACATTTCAAAATCTTTGGTACCAAAACATTGAGGTTACCAAAACACCCCAATTCCATCATTTTCAAAATCTCACGAAACTAGGACCAAGAAATTGTTCTTTTCATGCATTGTTGATGCAAACTAAAAACACTTTCTCATGCATACAAGATCTCACAAATCATGATCGAACTACATAATCAATATGTAGTCTTCGACTTATTTGCTTGAGCAAAAGTAAAATTAGGAGTGTTTGGGTAATCTCATTATTTTCTTTTAAGTCGAGATTGCCGCACCTCCACATAGTTTGCATATAGGCACACACTAGGCATGTGCATATAATGCAACTATTCTTAATACTAATTTTTCCTAAAAACACTTTTATAGGAAACAAAAATGTCTCATGAATATGATTTTGATCATCTCCTAACCGACACCTACACACCCCAAATATCACAAGAACCCACAACTCCCGGTAACCACATTCGTGCCTATGTCAATCTTGAAACCCGTCGGTTTCATGAAGGCCGTGTCATTGATCCATCCCTTGTTTACCATCGGGACATCAACACTTCTTTTAGAGCTATAGGATTCGATTGCTTACTCCACATAAACGAGCACAATTGTCCTCGCTTTATGTTGGAATTCTTCCGACAAGTTGAACTCGTACGTAACGAGGATCAATCCTTGTCTCTTTGGTTTTGGGTCAGAAATTTTAAATTTGTCCTAACCCTTGAGCAATTTGCTCAAATCCTTCAAATCCCCAATCACGGGCAATGTGCCTATACTGAGGATTGGTGTCTTGAGTCACTCTTCAACTATCGTGAAGAGAATAGTCCATATTGTTCCTACATACCCTCTCCTACCGAACTAACCAAAATCATCCGTACTCATAAGTACTCCTCTTATCCTAATCTAATGAAAATTCGTTTGGAAGAGGTGCGTCATGAACTACTTTCTTGGGCAGTCATCCTGCGAGAAAATGTTCTAAGTCTAACAGGAAATCGTGAGCAACTCTCGGCGTGTTGTGCTCATATGATCTACTGTCTCCTTACCCAACAACCATACAATCTCGCTTTCTTCTTCGCTAAGCGAATTGTACATCTCAAGGGTAACAAGAATAAATTGATACCCTATGGGATGTTCCTAACCCGCCTCTATCACCACTTCATGAACCTACACCCTTACCTTCATGGTCCTCAATACTCACTTTACACACCAGTCATGAAACCCATAACCGAGTCATACGTGTCAACCATTCTCATTTCTGAATCCTCCACCCATTATGCACCCTTTGATGATCCAAATCATGAGAATGAGATAAATGCTCAAGACGGGAGTATAACAAGAATGGGAGAAAGCTCAAGTCATTAGTAGTTATGAAGAGATTTATATCTCCTACTAGGGCTTATTCTTAATAGACTATATTAGGAATTAATACTCTAATTATCTTGCATGCTTAGTACTAAATCTATCACCATGCATGAATGATTTATGTGATATTTGGATGTTAGTTTATCTTGTCCTTTATGCTTGCATGCTTATGATTATCTTGGAAAATTGCTTGATAATCTTTATGTGCTAGATGTAGCATTGTAGGGGACATATTAGGAAAACAAAAACTTAGTGAGTTGAGGCACTATCATTTCCAGGAACTAGTTCCCCTAGAAAACATCCCCCTAGCTGCCCAGAACTAGCCTCAACAGAAATTTTCGTGACAATAGTGTCACGGTACCACTAAATAGGGACGGTACCGTTAAATTTAACGGTACCGTGGGTCATTTAGAGGAACCGTGTCCCTGTTTGACGGATTTTTACTGTTCCTCCTAGAATCCCTGCAACCCTAACCTCAAACCTGCAAATTTTGCAACCTCACACACACCCTAAGATTCCCTTACTACACCATAGGACACTCCCATCAACTTTAATTCAAATTTCACCCAACTTGCCTATTTAAGGCCTCATCCTTGCAAGCTTATCTTGCACTTCACCTTCAACCTCCCATCACACAAACACCATGTCTTCCACACAAGGTTCCACCTCTCACATCTCCAAGAAACCTAGGATAACCGTGAAACCACCCTCAAAACCACTCTTTGTGGATATCACAAAAGATGATGAAGCTATGACACCACCTTCCCAAGCCACTCCTTACTCACCATCACCACCTAATGCACCCTCTAAAACATCCTCTTCCTACACAACATCTTCATCATCCTTTAACACAACATCTTCTATGGAGTACACACTATCCCCCATAACTCCATTGGACTATGCCATGCCAACTCCATCCCCAACAAACTCACCACCACCACCTTCTCCTATCATGGCACAACCCATCCAACCCCATCCCTTTGATTTACATAGGGCTAATTGCCTATGTTGTCTCCATAACCGTAATCTCATCTTCTTCTTAAGAGACGAGATTCATTTCATGTTCTCTTTTATAGAACATCTCTTAACACCACCACCACCCCAAATGATGCCACAATCTCCACCACCTCCTAACCCAAACAACTAAACATACCCTTGTTTAGTTTCTCACCATTAAACCTTTAGGACCCTTCTTGGAAATGAAGCTTGCCTTTAGTCATTAGGGATTTAGGTTTCCTATTGTCTCTTTTATGCTTCTTATGTAAGTCATACCTATGTATGACATTTGCTTTTATGAATGAATGCTTTCATTTTATGTGGATGCTTAGCTACTTAGTCATTCATTTTGTGGTTGGATATTTGTCTTAGGTGCTACATGTTAGATATTGTATATATGTCATCTAACCTTGTTTTGTAGCACGAATCCTTGCTCGATTCCTTGGTATTCTCCAAATGAGGGGGAGTATACGTCAAGGGGGAGCTTTAGTCACTTTTTTGATTAGACAAAAAGGGGGAGAAATGGGAGTAAACTCATTAAAAACTTGTTAAAACTAATTTTAACTTAAAATGAGTTTATATTTTGTCATCATCAAAAAGGGGGAGATTGTTGATGCAAATAATGTTCAAAAAACGTTATTTATATCTTTCGATTACTTCACGTTTTGAGGATGACAAAATGTGAAATCACGTTACGTTAAAATTAACGTAAACAAGTTTTTAATCGGAAGATCCCGTTTCTACGCAAATCACTCTAGAACAAATTTACAACTTGACAAATGATCAAAGAAGTGAATTTGTGTTTTGAGACTTCACATTTTAATGGGATAAAACATTTTTTCAAAAATAACACATGACAAATTATTTTTGAAATATTAGGAAATGTTTTAATGGAAAAATATGGTTGAAAATCACAACAGCTATTTCCCCACCCCCCCCCCCCCCCCAAAAAAAAAATCAGCTCCAACCTTCCCCAAATAAGTTTTCACAAGAAAAGACAAAATTTGGAGCGTCCTAGTCTAGGACGGCTCCACGGTTCCACTAAATTTAGTGGAGCCGTCCGTACTATTTTTTCTGTAACGTTCAGATTTTCTTTGCCTATAAATACCAACCCCTTTCACAAATTTTAGGCATCCTTACACACACAAAACTTTATGAGTTGAATACTCTCTTCACACTTTCTTTCTTAGATCATTTAGGTTAGTTTTTCTTTTGTTCAAGAGTAATCCAATCATCCTTCAAGTGATCCTCTTCATTCCTCTTCACTTGCAAGAGAAGAACACAAGTATCCAAGTTGATACAAGGTGTTATCATTCCTCTTCATTATCAAGAGAAGAACACAAGTGTCCAAGTTGATACAAGGTGTTATCATTCCTCTTCATTAGCAAGAGAAGAACTCAAGGTATTCAAGAAGATACAAGAGTTGTAGTTGTTAGGTTTTGTAACACTTGTTACATCCTTGTTGTATCTTAGCATACATCAAGATTATCTTTCTTTTGTGAGAGTGTGAGTGAAGATCATTGTGATCTTAAGAGATAGTGAAGATCTCTTGAAGCCATTGGGCTTGTGTGTGAGTGGTCAAAGGATCTAGAGTAGTTAGATTAAGTAGAGTGAAGTGAGAGTTGATCTGTGTGATCTCTTGAAGCCATTGGGCTTGTGTGTTTGGTCACGTGGACCTTGGTAGATTGGTGCTAGCTAAGATTAGCACTCGACATTTAGCTTAGTGTCGGTAATAGGATAAGCGACGTGTACGGTTTTCTCCGCCTGAAGGGAGGTTGTTGACATAGTGCTTGAAACTCTCGAGTGTGGTACTCGGGGAGTGGAGTAGGGCGAAGAAGAGCTTCGTAGCCGAACCACTATAAATCCTTTGTCTCGGTTTGATCTTTCCAACTCTACTCTTTACTTTCATTATTTTATATTAGTTAGTTTAGTGTGTAGTTCATATTGGTGTTGATTGATTACACATAGAGTTCGAATCAAAGTTTCCAATAGCCAACTTTTAAAACAAGATTTATAAAAGAATTTTAAACCGGTAAACTATTCAACCCCCCTTCTAGTTTCCCACAATTGGTATCAGAGACAGGTTAGTCAAGATTTTAAAGTATATTGTATTTTAAAACTTGAATTGATCAATGGATTCCGACAAATATCTAGAAGGGCAATCTATGCAAAGACCACCACTTTTCGAAACCGATTGTTTTATTTATTGGAAAACAAGATTCGAAACGTATGTGAAATCAAAAGACATTGATCTTTGGCATGTTATTACCGAGGGTGACTTTCAACCTATTCAAATGAATCCGAAAACTAAAAAGGATGAAATAGTTTCTTATGATAAACAAAGTGATGAACTTAAAAGGAAATTAGCCAAAAATAATGAGGCTAAAATGATGATTTATAATGCTTTGCCTAAAAAGGAATTTGAAAGAATTTTCATGTGTAATACGGCAAAAGATATTTGGAAAACTTTGTTAGTCACTCACCAAGGTAATAACCAAGTCAAAGAGAACAAGATAGATCTTCTTGTTCAACAATATGAACAATTTTCCATTTCGGAAGATGAGTCAATAGATAATGCTTTTGCTGGATTTAATACTATTATCACTAGTCTTAAAGCTCTTGATGAAGGTTACTCTAGCAAGAATTATGTTAGGAAGTTTCTTAGGGCTCTACATCCTAAATGGAGAGCAAAGGTCACCGCCATAGAAGAGTCAAAGGACTTGGCGACTTTGTCACTCGATGAACTTATAGGAAACTTGAAAGTTCACGAGATGATAATCAAGAAGGACTCCGACATAGTCAAAGGCAAAAGCGAGAGAGTTAGATCTCTAGCATTGAAAGCCAAGAAGGAGTCTAGTGATGAGGAATGCTCGAGTTCCGATAGTGAAGATGAGGAATATGCATTAGCGGTTAGGGACTTTTAAAAGTTCTTTAGGAGAAGAGGTAGGTTCGTTAGGCAACCTCGTGATGAGAAGAAGACATCACAAAAGAACCATGTTGAAAAGAAAGGGACAAGTGATAGGAAATGCTTTAGGTGCGGAGATCCTAATCACCTCATAGGAGAGTGTCCCAAACCACCGAGATTCAACAACCAACGAGCTCTCATAGGAGGCTCCTGGAGTGACAGCGGTGATGATGAAGAAAAGAAGCCCAAGGACGAAACATGTCTAATGGCTCATACTTCAAATGAGATATGCTTGGGAATAAACTTGGAGCCTGACGAATGGGTCAAGGATAGTGGATGCACTAACCATATGACGGGTAACCGAAGTTTATTTTCATCATACAAGGCATACAACGGAGGTAATGTCACTTTCATAATTTTATATTTGTTAGTTTAGTGTGTAGTTCATATTGGTGTTGATTGATTTCACATAGAGTTCGAATCAAAGTTTCCAATAGCCAACTTTTAAAACAAGATTTTTAAAAGAATTTTAAACCGGTAAACTATTCAACCCCCCTTCTAGTTTCTCACAGTTATCTTATTTAATATTCCGGATATGTTTTGTACAAGCTAATTGAAATCAAGTCTAAAAATTGTCTACATGTTTACTCTAACAAAATAATGTTGGGTATTCGAAGCACAAAAATTTGAACCTTAGCCCTCATTTGGGATGGAATAGGAATGCATTACAAATCTTGATTCATATACTTTTCCCATTTCAAAGTATAAGTAGATTTTTATTTTTATTTTTATTTTTTTCAATTTTGACTTTAATATTTTTTTGGTTTTATATAATACTTAATGTAAAATATATAAAATGAATTGTGTTTTAAATGTATTCTCATTGGTATATTTTTTATCAAACATTATATAACACGAAAAAAAAAATAAGTTTAAAGTTAGAAGAAAAAAAATCAATATTTTGGGACAGAGGCAATAGTTTTTAACTTTCTATCAACTTCAATATTGATTGAGTCACGTGGGGCTTTTTCTATCATTACAAACATCAGAAATTGTTCGCTAACAAATTATTGTATTCTACTATTTATCGCAGCAACTTTGACACATGAAACATGCTAGATTTAATACCGGACACAATGGAGGTGAGAGATCACCATTACTCCCTCTTTCACGCTGACCACCATTGAAACCGGCCCCATCATCTTTATTTTTGGAATATAATGGTTATCACCTTCATTATATATTTTTTACATAAGTTTTTGTGGGGTATATTTATATAAAACGAGTATTTTTAATGGTGATGATCAATTGATGATAATGTGTTGAATGATAATGTGACGCTAACGTGAATGTGAGGATAACGGTGACCATTCTAACCCGCATAACTTTTTTAATATACTCATTTCACATACAGTATGTTATATTTTTATTTTTTTAGTAAGGATTAAGAAAGTGTGAAGTTAACAAGAAAAGAGGTAACTTGTAACCGTTAATGTAGTTTGACTCCTCTCCAGCTGACCAATGTCAATATGTCATAGTTCCTTCCCTGGGTCCCCATCGAATCAAAACATCAGCAAACACGTTTTCTACATTATTCCAACCCCTTTTTTGTAGCACCAGATAAACCCACAAAACATTCATATCCCATGATTCACCAACGATAATAACAACTTTCCCAATTCAACAGTTATTATATCAAAATCACCCTAGGTATTATCAGTAGAGAAAAAATAAATAAAAAATGAGTAAGGCTAGTGATACTAAGAAGGAAGTGATACGTTTGGAGCGTGAAGCTGTCATTCCTGTTTTGAAACCTAGGCTTGTCATGACATTAGCTAATCTCATCGGTAATTGTATTCTTGTTTCATGTTTTAATTTCTGTTATGGTGTTTGTCAAGTTAATTTATGTTTTTTGTAATAGGAGTAGTAAGTTAGGAGTTGGTTGGGGTCTTGATAGATTATTGCGATGTTTCGATGATAATGTGTTTGAATGAAATAGTTGGAAGGTGTATTTGATTGCTTTTTATCTCTGCTTATGCTTATGTTTAGGAATTAGAATTTATGAATAAGAAATAATACTCGGAAAAGTGATAATTGTTTAAAATTTTCAGTGAAATCTATTTATCAACTTAGGATTAAATAGTTGGAAGGTGTGGATGAGGTTTTCCTGTTTGGGTTATCCGGGGAGGGAGAGACTTTGACTAAGATGTAGGCAGCCTAACCGGTGTATCCACGTGACCGTTTCCAACCCTTTCCCTTGCCACCCCAAGATGTGTATCTAGTGAGGTTTGAACATGTGATCTTTAGTGAGGACATCAGGATGCCGAACCTGTAGGTCACCTTGTGGTGGTTTTTTGAAAAATTATGATAGTAGGAAAAAACTATTTTAATTTTATCCGCATTAAACAATATGAAATAAGTAGCTTCTTATCTCCTTATCAGAATGTGTTTCTCCACTTAAAGATGAGCAAATTTGGAGGTGGAAAAAAACACACTTAGAAATGTTTATCTGCTTAATAATTAGCAGAAAAGCAGAAAAATAAGCAAGACCAAACACCCTCATAATTTGCCGTCTAAATATAAACGAGTTAAATTAGAGCTAGATGAACTATGAATGAAACCATGGGATTGGGTAAGAGTCAAGACTCGAAAATGGTAAAGTGTTTCCCAACTGGTTTGATTAGTTAGGGCTACCCAATTGACTACATTGGTTATAAGCATTCTTATAGCTTGTGTTAGCAACTAGTTTTTGAATTAAGGGTTTAAAAATTATAACTTGGGGTTGATTAACTTTTAATAATCTTTCTACTAGTAATAGTTATGAATGGAACTGGTGGTTTAGAAAAGTAGCGGTAGTGAAATGATGGAAGGTCTAATTCTTATTGCTCATGTGTATACTTAAACCAACTATGAGTTGCATTCGATATATTTAGCCGAGTTGCTTACACGTATGCTGAAGTCATAGAGGTCACCCACCGCTTAGCATATCTTAAATTACTTATATTTGATACAGTTCATCTTCACAATGCAAGTCACTGTGTATATAAGCTTGTCAAAGTTATGTTACTTTGACTTGATTTTGATTTTGAAATTTGTGTCCTGCTTTAAGATAAGTATGTAAGATAAGCAACGAGTAGCGATAGGTTTATTTACAGTGGCTGTCACATGCATATTTTTTGGTTTTCTTGGTATTGATATTTTTAACCATTAGTCTTGTTTTATATTTCCTCTATTCCAAAATAGATATCCATTATGACTTTCAATATCATAGTACTACGTAAAAGCAAAGTGTGTTGGATCCGATTTTTTTCCTATATAGAAAGTTTAAAATTGGACTGCTCCTAGGTTGGTTATTATAGACGGTTAGTGTGTCTCTTAATTGGAGGGAGTATTATATTTCGTCCATGTAATCACTCAACTTTCAAATTAAGTTTGACATCGGTGGTTTAAGTGTGTACCTTTTTCTGAATTGGAGTATTCTGCCTTTTATTGTTTTTATGTAACTTTCAAGCTTTTAAACAAGCTTTGGTTATGCAGAACACAGTTCTGACCGGGCAGAGTTCTTAAAGCTCTGCAAGAGAGTCGAGTACACAATTCGAGCATGGTATCTTCTACAGTTTGAAGATCTCATGGTATAATCTATTCTTTATGATCTCAAGCATTATGAGTATTTAAAAGTATTGTTTTGTTATTTATTTATGTGGTTCTCATACTTGCAGCAACTGTATTCACTCTTTGATCCTGTCTCTGGGTCTAAGAAATTGGAGCAGCAAAACCTATCATCACAAGAGATTGATGTCCTTGAACAGAATTTCCTGTCATATATGTTTAATGTACCATATGTCAACTCTATAAGTATAAGATTCACCATTTGGTTATCTCTTTTAAAAATTATTATGAGTAGAATCTCTGTGGCTGCAGGTGATGGAGAAGAGTAATTTTAAAATCTGTTCCAACGAGGAAATTGAGGTTGCACAGTCAGGGCAGTATCTTTTAAATCTTCCTATCTCAGTTGATGAATCAAAGGTTTGTCTTCATGACTATGTTAGATGTCATTATCATCGGTGTCATCTGTCATGTCTACTAACATTCTTTCTTTTTGGTGCACCCCCTTTAAAATCTAGATTGATAAGGATCTTTTGAAGCGATACTTTGCAGACCATCATCATGATGACCTTCCCGACTTTGCTGATAAGGTATTAATGTGGTCTAGCTGATGTGTAGATATGATATCTGCATATTCATGATGCTTTATTGTTTACTGTACTTAAATATTTGTTTGTTGTATTCACGATGCTTTATTGTTTACTGTATTTAAATATCTCTTTGTAGTATATAATCTTTCGGCGAGGCATTGGAATTGATCAGACTACTGACCTATTTATCATGGAGAAGCTGGACATGATTATTTCACGCCTCTGGGCATGGATTATGAGAGTAACAAGGCAAGTTTTCTTACAATTTCCCCATACTCCGCTCTGGCGGATTGGTTGTTGTTGCTGCTGCTGCTGCTGCTGCTGCTGCTGCTGCTGCTGCTGCTGCTGCTGCTGTTGTTGTTAATTTCAATATTTTATGATACTTGCAGGTTAGGAAAACTTTTTTCAAAAAAATCCAGTGTGCGAATCAAGAAAGATCCAAAGAAAATTGATGAAATTACAAATGAAGAATTTTCAGATGATTTATATGTTGAGCGGGTCCGGATTGAGAACTTGGAGATCAGGTTCTGACCTACTCTAAATTTTTTACTTAATCATTTCACTCTAATGCATTTTAAACTACCAAAGAGTAACTATGAATTATGTTTTTATGTTCTCATTTTTTTTCTGTTAGATTATTTTGGTACTTCATTGTTAGCTCACTACATGCTTATTTTCATTTCATCAGTATAAGGAAACTGGCGAGTAAGATCACGATCCAAGAACCTACATTTGATAGGATAATTGTCGTGTACAGGTACGACTTCTTTTCTTTTAATATCTGTCAAAATGTAACTTCGTATACAAAATTTGCTGGCAATAAGAGTTTGCAAATCTATATAATACTACTATAATAGTAAAACCGCAATGCTGTAACCATTGATTTGCAGGAGGGCAAGCACCACCAAGGGAGAAAAGGATCGGGGAATCCACGTTAAGCATTTTAGAAACATCCCAATGGCAGATATGGAATTAGTCTTGGTGGGTTTTCTTTTTTGTGTTTGTTTTTTTGTATAATCTGGAATCTGGAGATGGCAATTTAGACCCATTTAGTCAATTAATGGGTCAATTTGGATTATGTTAAATTTCTAAAGGGTCAGATGGGCCAAAGAAAAAAAACTAAGTTAAAAGGAAACGGGTCAAGAAGTTCCCGAGCGTAGTATTAATGCATACAATCTTTTTTATCGCGTTAATTCAAAATCCTCTATTGATACTGTAATATAATAGTTCTCGTGAGCTTATTTACACTCATATTTGCTTAATAATTTGACAAAAAGCCATACCCAACCTTTTTGTCATGAACAAAAATTGCTGGTTTTTGACCCATTACCCAACCCACTTATTTTTCCACCTTTAGTATTATCATCTAATGAATTAATATTTTGCCATCTGGATAATTTTTTAATATGTTATTGACAGCCGGAGAAGAAAAATCCAAGTTTAACCCCTATGGACTGGGTGAAATTCCTCATTTCTGCTGTTGTTGGGCTGGTTAGTTGTTTATAACCCACACCTATTATTTTTACTTGTTCGGATGCAGCAACTGACACATTGTTTTCCAGGTGGCGGTTGTAGGCTCAGTTGAGACACCGCAAGCTGACTTTTGGGTCATGTTTGCTGTACTCTCTGCAGTTGTTGGTTACTGTGCTAAAATATACTTTACGTGAGTTCTGTTCTTAGTATGTGGTTAATATTTATGTATTAATCTAATCATGTCATGTTAAATAATGGTTGTGTATATGATTGTTGTAGGTTTCAGGCAAATATGGTTGCTTATCAGAATCTGATTACACAATCCATGTATGATAAACAACTGGATAGTGGAAAAGGCACTCTTCTTCATCTATGTGATGACGTCATTCAACAAGAAGTAAGTGCTCTAAAGATTTTCTACTTTCAATTTCTTCGTTAAATGTTTGTTTTGTAATTTGTTGTCTTTAAGTTTGTGTTTGATCCATTGTCCTTTTGCAGGTAAAAGAGGTGATAATTTCTTTCTTTATATTAATGGAACAAGGCAAAGCGACACTAGAGGTATTGCTCCGTAGGCATACATGAATAATAATCAGTACATTGTTGTATCTTTTTCTGTATTAATATAGACTGACTACATGACCTTGTGTGATATATTGTAGGATCTTGATATACAATGTGAGGAATTAATTAAAGAAGAATTTGGTGCAAGCTGCAACTTTGATGTTGATGATGCCGTCCACAAGTTAGAAAAGATGGGCATTGTTGCTAGGGTATGATTGCATTTCTTTTATAGTCTTCTTTTTAGGTTGTTTATTTATTACAGAGTATCAAAAAAGTTAAAAATACCATAGATTATGGTCTTAATTTAATGATTACTTTTTTGGATGCATAGATACTCCATAAAAATCAAATATCGTTCATTTTGGTCTTAGTTTAGAAATTGCGATGCATAAAGTAGATCTTGTTTGGCAGTTTTGCACTTTTACATATAGTTTATTCATGTTTGAATGTAGGATTCAATTGGAAGGTATTACTGCGTTGGTTTGAAGCGTGCAAATGAGATCATTGGCACCACAACAGAAGAGCTTGTACTCAAGGCTAGTCAGGAGCATGGTGGTTCATGATGTTGCATAGATGGTAAATCTTACAAGCGTGTGGTGTGCACTTTTTTTTAGTTAAAAAGCATTTTTTACCATTGTATGTAATATTTTTTGGATTGCATGATCAATGTCAGGCTGTGATTGTGTTTTCTGCTGCTAGCAGTGGTAGAGGTCGATTTTAAGTGTTTTACATGTACAATGTAGATTCATATGTACAATAAGCAGACACATATTGGTTCGAGTACATGTCATTTGTTCGTTATGGTTGTTCACAAATGGTGTTCTATGAAGTTGCTTGCATATATAATTTAGTTTATGTGTAGTTTTTATAGTTATAATTTTTACTTGTAAATGCAAAAAGGAAATGGACAAAATATGTTGTTGATGGGTCAATTTAACATGACAACTTATTTTGACTGGTGCTAAAAATTTACCTGTCTACCCATTACCTTTTACTTTTAATCCGCTCAACTCAGTTTGCCATTTAGTGAAATTTGGCAGATGCAATAAAGTGAAATGAAATCTCGCATTATATATATATACTAAAACCCAAAATTTAACGGGGTCATTAGTAAAATTTTAAGTGCTCCGTTACAAGTTAATACGCCTCCTGATTGGTGGTTCCATTGTGGGTTGAGAATCTTGAGGCCCAACAATGAATGGGCTCACATGTTGTCACAATTTGATTTGTCTTTGTGTGGTGGTGAAGCTACTATTCATGCCCACTTTTCCCGTAATCACCTCCTAAGACGGCTTAATCTTTGTACGTTAACATTGGGAAGCTAAACAAACCCTTAATCTTTGTGCGATATCACCAAAAACATACCACATGTACACATTCTTGATGATACTTGATCTTTCAGCCACACATTTGTCAAACTAAACTGCACATAACTAAGGCAGGTTAAATCTCTAATAGAACCTTCTTGATGATACTTGATCTTTCAGGTTTACACTATAACTCACAAACACATAGGTAAAACAAGCAGCTCAACATTGCCAGAAAACCACAACCAAAACTTCAGCATTTCGAGGGGGAAAAAAAATAAATATTAATAATAATAATAATAATAATAACAAGGGGAGAGGAAGCAACAGGCGGCGGTGTAGCAATTGCTATATCCAAACATCCATCAATCAATTGTTATATCTGATGGGAAGCAGAGGCGGCGGTGTAGCAAGACATCCGGCGTGTTCAAGAAAGGCGGTCCACACCATAATGAAGCTGGTCATTGTCTCTTATCTCAAGGTTTAATCATAGTTTTATTATTATAAAGATTCAATCTTTTTGGTTTCCGATTATGTTCAATTGGGTATGGTTTCCGATTTTTAAGTTTTTTCATGAAGTTCATACCATTACTCTTTTTAGATTATGAGGTTGCTTAGTTGAGGGTATGTCTTATTTATAAGACATGAGTTTAAGCTTATGCGCGTGGCAAAAAAAAAAAAAAAAAAAAAAAAAAAAGTTCATTACTTTCTTGATGGTTTCTTGCAGCTTAGTATGTTGATGCTTGCTTGCCGTTTAAGGATATTTTGTATGAGCAATTCCACTAATTATATAGTAAAGTGAAATAAAACTGCTTATTTGCTTATTCCGTTATTGGTTACTATCATTAAAGTTTTAGTCATAGGTGGTAAGTCCGGAAAATAAGTTAATCCAAACACCCTCATAATCTTTTTCATAAGTGCATACAGGTGGATAAACGCTGATGTGTGAACTTTGTTTGCTCCATTTTATCTCATTAGTTTCTACTACAGCAGGTGAGAATCCGTATCAGGAAAGTTTGCAGACCATTGGAGGAAAATGCTTTTAGGCCAGTCTTGCATCACTATGATGGTCCTAAGCTTCGTTTTGAGCTATTGATCCGTGAGGTATGTCAATCTTAGCCAATGAATATGTTGCATCACTATGATGGAGTAAATTTCAGTCTGTGTTTTCTTTTTGACCGCTACTTATCGATATTTTTTTGTACATCGTTAAATTGCAGACCGTCGAATTGCTAGATCTTTGCGAACAAAATGGGGGTTTAAATATCAGACTCCAATGGCCTGTGGGTATTGAACATAAGCAGGATGCATTAAGGTATATTGTGCAAATATTGTCTTTTCCTTATTAAGTCACTTAAGTACTCGCCTTTGTTGCAATAGTTGATATTTTTTCGAAAGTCATTATTTGTCCCATAATATTTAGGTATAATTTTCTTTCATAGATACAACCAAGGCTTTATTAAATTACACATTGGGAGAATTGCATATATACCCACTAAAACTCAAATACTTGCATATTTCCCCAAAATACAAGTTTTCAATGCATGATGTACAATGCAAGTTAAGCATGTTTTGGGTATATATGCAAATATGCAAGTTTTAGTGGGTATATATGCAATTGCAACTTATTAAATTACACATTGGTTAAAGTATAATAAACAAGCAACCAGGCATCATAATTCGATTACCAAAATGGTTTATTTTATATCATTCCCATGATGAGCCCTCACTAACCACAATTGTTTCCCATTTGGGTCATTATCGTTTCAATTGGGCATCTTATAATCGACAATACAAAGTTACAACCAGTTTATTAGTTTTATAATATCCCATCCATCTCATATACCTTGCAATAATAAAGTAATCAAATAACCTCCTTTTAAATCCTTTACATCTTTGCTTTATTTGTTTAGGGGGTGTCTGGGTATGAAGATACTTTCAGTAGGAGTAGATTAGACTTTTTTAGCTTATTTTTTAATGGGTGATTGTGTTAGCTTATTTAGTATGCTTATGAGCTAATGTAACTTTTGAAACGCTCATGAGCCCACTTTTCTCGGCTTATGAGTTTATTAAGTTGTCATAAACTCTACTTCATAACTTGATAGGCGGAAAAAGGTTGCCTTTTGAGCTTTTCAAAAGTTACTTAAGGTCCTACACTCAATAATCGAAGGCAACACAAACACCCCCTTATCATTCCATTTCCCTTTATAAGGGCTTATTGTGTTTTCAGAAAAAGCTATCAAACACATTATGCATTTCTATTGGTTCTTATAAGTTACTGTGGAAGAAAAGAAGCCTTTCTGAGATTGCTTAACCTTACAATTCATTGATATGATTAGACTATGAATCTTCTTCTTGCTGTATAAATTTTCATTCTATCTTCCTTTTTGAAGGCCTTTATATGTGTTTTCAAAAATGATATTGTATTAAAAAGCTTATCTATATAGCAAGTATCATTACCACTAAAAAGCGTACGCTGCTACTTAATAGTTTCTTTACCACTAAAAATAATATATTATGCATTGAATACATCGCCTTTTTTTGGCTCCGGGTAAAACAAGGAATTGGCGAAGTGATGGGAGGTTCAACTAAGTGTAGGAGGAGGCAGAGGAGGGGCTGGAGTTTGAAGTAGTTCACCAAAGATCATAACCAATGACACATTATCGTATTTAAAGCAAGTTAAGGACATGTTGCATGGACCAAAGAGAAAAATACGACATGTTTGTTGACGTAATGAAGGGGTTCAGAGTTCAAAAGTACATAAGTTTCTTACCTGATGTTTATATTATTGTATATAGAGAAATGAATAGTTTTGTTGAAAATTTACTTGATCATGTATTTGCAGGCATCCCTTTATTTGGAAGTACAGAGTAGTCTGGCATCGATAACTAAAAGTAATGGGAAAACAACATTTCATTCAGCTTCAAGAAATGGGCATCTTAGGCTGGTGAAGATACTTAGGAGCATGCACCTGGGATTTCCTTAAGGATTGATAACAAGGAGCAGACTGCCCTTCACAAGGCTGCGGATGGCCACAATCATAAGGTAGTCAACGAGTTGATTGTATTATAGGTCACATAATATATCTTTTTTGCAAGATTATAATCACCTTTCTAACTGAGCTATTGTTAAACATTTAGAGGTTCTTGACTTATGGCAAAAAAAGCTGATGCGTAGATGAGGGCATTGATGAACTTGCTGAATTTTGTGGAGCCGTCAAAGCTGTTGCCGAATGGGCTGCTAGGTGTGCATACAATATAAGAATATTTGTCCAATGTTCTGTTTTTGGTTGTTTATGTTAACTGTTACTAGATTGCAGAACAATGGGTGAAACAATCGCTTTTGGAAAAGCTTTAGGCGCCAGCCTCGATCTTTTCAAACCTTCATTGTCACGTGTCCAAGAATCCCTTGAAAAGAGGCCCCCAAGGTATTCGAACTTATTGTACAAGAAATAAATACGCAACAAAATGAGCTATAATATTTTGTATTCACATGTTATTCTGTTGTGAATGGCTAATAAAAAAAATTACTTACAGTGCAAGATCCACTCTTGGTCTCACTTTCCTTTTCTTTTACAGTATTTATGAATATTGTATTGAATTTGCTTACTCTTAAAGCTGAAGGGTTCTAACCTATGGCTTTTGTTCTTGAGTAGTACCTTTGGTTCAAAATTGGATTATACATCTTTACATGTAGCTCAAATAAATAAATTTGGATACAATAGTGACATGTTTAGCTTAACCTTTTGTTAATAACTTTGCTATCAGAGACAAGGAGCAGGTGAAGAAGGAAAAAATCAATAGTCACTATGCTTGGGTGCAAAATAGATGTGGGAACAAACTGCATAAAGAAATGCAAAGTCACTTCATTTCAGTAGTATGGTGTAAAGAAAATGTAAGGTGACCGGATAGTTTAAAAGGAATAGAAATAATTGTAATAAACACAAACACCGCCGCCACGCAGCAACGCGCGGGCAAACCCGCTCGTTCCCATCGTTTGTCAAAAATTAAGCTTTTGTTATTTTGATAAACAAGAAAACCAATGGAGAAAGTCCTTTTTCCTTTCTCTCTCATCTAATTGAATTTCCGCGCTTTTTCCACCATGAAAAAATCAAAAAAATTCCTCATTTCGTCTTCATTTTTCATTTAAAATTCAAATCTAATCCATTCAATCGATTCAGTAGATTAGTTTACATAGTCGTACACGTTTTAGTTTTGATTTTAGATGATTTTGAAACCAATTTTTTGAATAGTTACTGTTCCATTCAATTAGAATCATGTCTAATAGAAAACGTTCCTCAAAAAGATCTGTGAAAGTTCCGGCAAGGTATTCTGATCATGTTATGGCTAATTCTAGTAGTAATCAAAATAATGTGGAATCGGAGGTGGAAATTGGGGAAATCAGGGTTTCGGCGAAGGGGCAAATGGAGAATATTGGGGAATTGAGTAATCAGAACAATGGAATCGAGAAAAATGGATCCAATAACAGTAAGGAAGCTGGTGCTGAATCAAATGTAAGTAATAGTATGAATAATAGCAGTATGAAGGATTGTACAGTACAAGTTGATAGTAATGAGTGTGCTAATGATGGTTCTGTGATTAAAAATGTTAATATTGATTATGAGACTCAAAATGTTGATAATAACACTGTTAGTGTGAATGAGGAGATAGTGAATAAGGAGAATACCTTAGGAGGAGATAGTCACCAAAATCAGGCTGTGAAAACTACTAATGAGAATGCTGCTAAACATGTAACTAGTAATGTGAAATCCTCATATGTAGATGCTGCAAAAAAGGCTAGTGACTTGATTCCTAATAAACTGAAAATTTTCCCAACAGTTATGAATGAAGTAGGTAAGGAGGTAGTTATTTTTGATGAAGAAATGGTGAGTATGGGAAGTAAAAAAATGGGAGTTAACAATTTGTGGATACTTTGTGGGGTTTAGAATGAGTCTACCAGAGATTAGGTACCATTTGAGAAGGATGTGGAGTAGGTATAGGTTGAAAGACATTGTGTGTAACACCCTCAAAATCTGGTTTAGCGGAAGCATGCATGTTTGGGTGCTACTAAATCGGTATCACAACGCAAAATACAAAGAACTGTTTTACCTAAACCGTTTAGAAGAAATTTCATAATAAAAAAGCATTATGTTTACAGCATTCCAAAAACAGTGCGGAAATATAGGCCCATAAAAAAAAATACAGCGGTCCCAAATACATCAGAGTCATCTATGACCATGCCATGCCATGCCAAAAGCCTCTACAACTAGGTTGTCGCCTTAAACCTGAAAATACATATTAAAAGTGTCAACACTAGGTTGGTGAGTTCATTGTTTTATAATAAGGCAGTAAAAGTAATCTGAGTTCAATAGAAAGTTTTGTGACCATCGTGTCGCTTACAATGTCGTGAAAATAAAGTTTACCTTAAGTAAATTTGTAATGTGGACCACAAGGGTTAAAGTTGGTTTAACCGGTTCATTCTGTTATGTGACCAGTTCATTCGGTCATGTTACCAGTTCATTCGGTTATGTGACCAGTTCACTCGGTCATGTATGTACATAGTAGTTGGGCCGATTCATTCGGTTATGCAGGCATAAATATTTTAAGTACTTGTGTCCATGAGTAAGAAATCAAGTGTGTAACATGTAAACACGTAACACATTCGAGTAAACAAACAAATATTTAAGTAAGGCAAGTAATGCTTTGAGTAAACAAGTGGCATATTCAAATAAAACAAGTATTGAATTTAGGTAAAAACAAGCATGTATTCTCCCCCAAAAGTATTTCAAAACAAGTAAAATAGGGGTCATGAACTCACCTGAGTATGCAGCAACGCAAAATATCACAACTGACACAACTGACATCTAGAGCAGAACACAACGGTATCAAGATATATAGGCACAACGGTACGAGATCGGCACAACCACTAGATCGAGAGAGAAAAGATGATTACAGTCGGCTTTGACGCGAAGTACGACCCAATATCACGAGCAAACATCCAAACGTCACTCTAATACCTTCGATCTACACCCAAACGATACCTTTCGTCTTCGTACGCCATGTTTCTTGGCCCAAAACGGTGAGAAAAGAGATTGGTTGACATTGGTGAGCGTGGAGGAGCGGTGGTGTGAGGTGGCTGGCCATGGCGGCTGTGGTGGTGACGGACCAAACATGAGCAAAAACCACCCCAACTAACTCCAAGCACCCTGATCTAACCCGATCTACTCGTCTTGAAGCGGCGGCGCGAGAATGATGGGGGCCGGAATCTGGCCGGAAAATGATAACGGCACCGGAAAAGTTTGTGTGTGAGTTGTGAGAGTGAAATGAGAAATAAGAACCCTAATTAGTTCTAATATTCGTCCAAGGGTCATTCTTGCCCATTTTTGAAAGTTTAGGGTAGGCGGACAAACATTAAAACAGGGGCTGCTCTTGCTATTTTAGTAATCTTTTATGATATTAAAGTGTGGGGCCCATTTGAGCTATTAAACGATCGATTCAGGACACATAAATTATGCCTTTGCGTTTAAAATGATTTTTCTGCGAAAAACGAGTATTTACACGACTATTTTCTCATAAACAGTATAAAATTCACATTAAAATGTTTGTTGAGTTACGGTTGTGCCAGTACGCGTTGTGTGCGGTTTTCACGTTTCGCGAGATAACTTCTCGTATTCGATTCAAATAAATTCAGAAAAATCCAATAGTGAAAATTAAGAAATAATAAATATAATTTATTATTAAAAATCAGTTTGGAAAATTACGGGTGGTTACAGTCTACCCTCCTTAACGCGAAATCCGTCCCGGATTTCAGTTTATGTTATCCGATTAAAATGGTGTATGGGAAGAGATGTTGGTACTCACAACAGATTTGGGTCTTACTAGACGGTTTAAAGGCTCCTCATTGTCTGTGGGAGAGTAATACATAATTCTTTGCTGAAATTTTGTAGTTAGGTAAAATGATGCGACTTCAAAAGACTCGTAACTTCAGTAAAAGTAGTCTTTAAACATGGTGTGGGTAAGATGATTTCACAAAAGTTAACGTTTAATCACCCCTTGATATGCAGAAATTTGGTGAAGTTTGACTAGAAACTTTTAACACATCGGAATGAGTAAATAGTTCACAGGGTGATTGCAGAATAGTTTATAAAACGGTTTGTAAAACAGTTCATAGAATAACAAGAAATCAGTTTATCATTTCCATGATAGTAGCAAAGTTGTAGTTTGTTTCATAATAGCGTAGCAGGACAACAAACCGGTTTAAAAATCCATTAGCGAAATGATTTGCGAAACAATTTATAGAACGGGAACCATTTGTTGTTTACAAAATAGTTGTAAGGTTGAAATTTTTATTTCAAGAAGTAGCAGTAAAACATTTGTAGGGTGACCGCAAAATGGTCTGTAGAATAATCAAAAACAGTTCGTATGGTATTAGCAACATGGTTTATTATCTTATGAGAGGGTAGCAAGGTAGACAACTGGTATTCTCGAGGGATACATGAAGGATTAATCTTCACTAAGAAACCAGCTCCCTTCTAGGCGGTGAAAACCTTTACACGTCGCTTAATCTTTATACGGTACTAAGCTAAACACCGGATTCTTTACAAGGGTACAACCACTCCCGTTGGTTCTTTCACAAGGGTACAACCACTCCCGTTGGTTCTTTACAAGGGTACAACCACTCCCGACACTCTTTGTGTTTTAAGGACTAAAACACTAACCAAACTCTACTGAATGAATGATACAAATGAAGTGTGAACTAATACAAGATCACACAGACTCTATACTAAAAGGATAATAATAGACTGTTAATCCTTATATGCTATGATCTTCTTTGCTGTAATAGGAAAGATCAATGAAATGAATGAATGATATGGGTTAGTGATATGTAAATGAATGAGTATGTATTTAAGCTATATGAGTGATGATATGACCAAATGATCAGCTTGCTATTTATAGGCAAAGCTGATCAACAGCTGGCGGATCCGGCGGATCCCAAAACTTGGATCCTTCTTTGTATGGATTTGGATCCGCCGTGTCAGGCCAGCTAAGAGATCTTCAAATCTTTCCAAATCTTGCCATATCCTTCCATATCTTCAAATGTCAACTCTTTGGCTTGAAGATCTAAACAAAATATCACAAAATCTATCCAAGATTGTGTTCATGATGCATGCCATGATGTCATCCTAATATTTTAGAAATAAAGTTTCTATTTTAAGGAATAAACATGTAAATGTGTATATGTTATTCCTAGTAAACTTTGTAATGTGAAAATGTGTTTTTAAAAGACTTATCACTATAAATGTAAAATACTTAATCTTATTTATGCTTTGCTTAAAGATAAACTTTGTAATTGTCATTAACAAAACTAAGCAAAGATCGTAAAATAAAAAATAACGTTTTTAGGACGATATTTGTATTAACAATCTCCCCCTTTTTGTTGATGACAAAACATAAAGTGTATTTTTAAGTAAAGAGCTTAAATAAAGGATGAGTCTTTTAAAAATATAGATTAAGTTAGTTTATGCAAGTTTTAAAATCTATTTTAAGCAAAAATGTATATACTGTGATGTTTCACAGTGATGCAAACTTAATCCTTTCTCCCCCTTTTTGTCGAAACAAAAAGAAGATATGCGTAGCGGAATGCGATTTTGAGAACTTTAAAGCTCCCCCTTGATTTATACTCCCCCTAAATGGAGTAACAAGGATATGATGTATGATCCTACAAAACAAATGGTTAGACTATGATATGCTCCTCTTTGATGTATACTCCCCATTGCTAGAGTACCAACGTATACATTTCAAGAGTATGATATGATGTATGATCCTACAAAACAAATGGTTAGACTATGATATGCTCCCCCTTGATCTATACTCCCCGTTGCTAGGGTACCAACGTATATGATTCAAGGTTGAGAAAAGCTACAAGATAAAGGTTAGTAATACTTCAACAAAGAAGAAAAATGCATATGTAATAGTCAACCAAACAAGAAAGGTCAACCCATTTGACTTTAAAAAGTCAAAATGAAGTGTCTGATCAAAATTTAGTACCTAATGTACATTTGATCAAAGCAATATGTGAAGTTAAAACAACCATACTATGATGTTAGTAGTCTAAAATGAGATAATATGCTTAATGTTGATCACCCACAAGCATAAAAACATAACATTCATTACTTGGAAAAAAAATGATGTTACATTCAAACAAGGAAAATAAATCCTAAAAAGACAACTTCTAAAACAACATCCTAAAAAGTTCCTATAAGAGGAAACTAAAAAGCTCCTAATGAGGAGGATGAGAGATTGCATTGAGACGCTCGAGAATGTGGTTCAATATGAACCTCATTTCATTTTGGAGCTCATGGACCAAAATGTTGGTCCTTTGGGCCAAGTGAGCGGTTCTCTCGCAGTGCGAGCAATCATGACTTGAAAAACCGGGAGGAAGAGTAGTCTCATGGTTTTGTGGTGGTGGTGGTGGTGGTTGGTTGTTGGATGGTTGTTGTTGTTGTTGGTTGGATGGTGGTGGAGTTAGGATGGAGTTCATCAAGATGGTTTGGAGATCTATTGCTTCATCAAGGCGGGAACCCACCATATTAGATATAGCATGGAGGCGGGTGAGTTCCTCATTGATCTCCTCTTTGGTTTGTGGCTCATTTATCCACATTGCTTCATCAATAGCAATTAGTGTGGATGTGGGTGAAAGAGGTTGTGTTTGAGGTTGAGGTGGTGGTGCATCACGGTATAAAGGACCATGGATATCATGATAAAGCGGATGAAAAAGCATGGGTTCTTGACCTTCAAAGGTCATGGGTGGAGGATTGGTTGACCTTGGTGGAAGGTCTTCCAAGTCATCAAGGTGTGGATGTGGTGATGTAGGTGGAGTCTTAAATAACTCCATTGGTTGGAGTTTGGGTGAGTTTGGGAGTGATGGTGACCTAACAGGCTGTGATGGAGCGGGTGGTGGTGTGGTGGCAATTGGAGTAATGGTTGGTGGTGGAGTATGGATAGCTACATTTGATGGTGTTGGAGTGGAGAGTGTTAGGAAATTTTCATTTGCTATGGGAGATGAGATATTAAGAGGGGATGATTCCTCTGATGAGTTAGCTAAGTTTATGAAGCAACAAGGCTTGACACTAATACGAGCAGTTCTTTTTGGGGGTCTGCTAGTTGATGAGTTACTAGATTTTGTCATGGTTAAGAGATGATAATGTAGCTAAGAAGTATAGGAGAGAGTTAGTAGTGATGGTTGTTGTGTGATTTGTGATGATCCTAAGGTACTAATTTATAGACCGAAGGTTTGTTGGTCTGTGTGTTTGGATTGGATGTAAATCCAATGGAGAATGTTGGTTCCTAATGATTTGGAACAAAAATTTAAGCTTGTCACATCTCAAGGTCAATCCATACATATGGAGTTGAGTGAAATGTGGGAGATTTGCAGTTAATGCAAAGAGAGAGTGGAAAATCTGTTGATAAGATGTTTCCACGGATTTGACGAATCCCAGAAAAGGGTTCCTTGCTTGTATTAGAAAGGTAACTCACATGAAAATTTTGAAAAATCAAATTTTGGTGGGAAATTTATTTCCAAGGTTCTAAGAGTTTTCTAAAGCATTCTAAGGAGTTTAAAGATCAGTAAAGTATTCCTAATAACTATAATCTAAAATCTAACTATCGGGATGAGTCGGGAATTTTTGAAACAAGTTACTGTAGGTACCTGCGGATCCCATCGACAACAAAGACGGATCCAAATTTTGGGATCCATCAGATCCGCAGGTTCAGGATTGACGGAGCCAAGGAATACACTAGGCGGATCCAAAATTTGGGATCCGCCATATGAAAACTCAGTTTCTTAACATAATGAATGTCATATTTCGCGTTTCTCGGTCAAAACCCGAAAAATCTCCTAAAACATATCTAATAGCTAATATGTAGTACAAATATGCTAAATATATGGATTCTAACACACGTATACACATGGATTAATCCAATATTAATTTCTTACCATAAGGGGAATTAAGCCAAACGGGGGCTTAATCTCGGAAAATTGATAACACCATGTGTTATCGACCTGCAATTTGAAGTTAGTTTACACACATACCAAGTACTACCATAATGTCTTAAGAAACATACATGTTTAACACATCATTGTCAAATAAAGTTTAAATCCAAACACTCCTCTCACTTGAACTTCTTGCTCAATTTCTTGTAACCCTTGTGAAGTTTCATGATCCAACGCCCCAAATTCTTCATCATTCCCTTTGTTTGACGATGCTCCTCGGATTCATTCGGGATTGGAGGAAGTTGACTCAAGTACTCGGGTGGTGAGATCCTAGAGTTAGGCAAACCATCATCTTCGCTCATTGATGATGATGTAAGAGGACGAGGACGTTTGCCTTTTGCAACCGCTACCCTATGATCGCTTAACGGAACAAAGGTGTGTGGAATCTCATCATAGTCGGGAACAAAGCCTAAAGCATTTCTAGGAATGGGTTCAAAGGCTCTATAGAGACGAGTCAAGAGCATCCCGTAGGGCATTGCGGTGGTACCTTGTACCGGAATATCGGCCATTCGTTTGGCGATATAGTATGCAAGGTTGAAAGGTTGATGAGTTGACACACAATACATCATATAACAAAGACATGCGTTAATATGATCACGATTCCCAACGGTGCTTATGACATTTGCCCTTAGCACATCTTCTAGCTTTCTAAATTCGGGCCTAAGTTCATTGAGTTCCATGGCAAAAGGATCTCTAGCTACTTGACGACCTCGATGCAACCTCGTTTGGTTGTTCCTAGGTAAGAAGAGGTGCTCCCTAATGGTTTCTTTGTCGGTCAAAGGTGTGGCATATGGTGCCGTTCTATCAAGGTTGGACTCTAAGATTGTCAATGACCATTTATCCGAGTAGACACATGTTCCATAATTAGGAACTCCTAAAACATCACCAAATTGATCTAAGGGAATGTTGAATAAGGTTCCATTGACTCAAAAGTGAATGCTCATGAGACCATTGTCGCTTGAACTAAGACCTATGGTTGCATAGAACTCGAGAATGAACCTAGGAATGATGGGCTCATCAATGTCTAAAAGACAATCGAAATGAATCGCGACCAATTGCTCGTGGAGATTGGTATCTTCATAAAATGAGGAGTCTACAACCCTACCCTCATGGACGTATCATTTTTCTAAGGCTTTGAATATATTGACTTGGGCTTCGGTGAGACCCTTGGTTTTGTGGTGTTTGGGAAGGTAATCGATGGTCTTTTTGTGATCGTAGTTGGTTGCGGGAGGCATAGTTATCCTAGACACGAAAAATATATAGTTTAGTTGAAATTATCGAAAATACGTATAAAGGTCTAGTGTGTGCCTATATGGGGACAATGTGGAGGTGCGGTTATCTCGACTCCTTTTGATGCATGAAAATTTTGTTTATGCAAATTTTATGATAAAACGAGAGATAACCCAAACGCTCCTACTTCAATGTAGCTTCATTTGAATGTACCCGAAAATACATATTAGTTATGTATTCCCTTTAGCATTCAAGAGACATTATGCAAGTGATGTTTAAAACATAACGTTTTTGTATTTGTATGAACAATGTTCAAAAACCGTTTTTCCTAGTCGTGAGAAGTTTTTAGCAAAAATTTCTCATGGGGTTTTTGATGAATAATGATAATGTACTACAAGATGCAATTCCTAACTATGAAAAACATGATTTGTTATGCAATTTGGTAAATATGCTTCATGATTTTTCAAGAATTATGCATAAACCCCAAGTTTTGGTTTTGTGCATGAAATAGAAATCCTAGACACAGATCAGGAATGCAAACATGATAAGGATACTTATAGTGATGTTTAGAGCTCAATTTGGTTGAAGAAGATAGCCTAATTTATGAATTTGGTGAATTATGGGTCGTATTCCAGTAGGTGATATGTTTTGGAGAGAGTGATGAATAGTACACGAGTTTATTAAATATATAAAAACCTGTTCACCAAGTGACGGATCCGGCGGATCCCAAACAAGGGTTCCGCCCTTGTTGTCGTTTGGATCCGCAGGATCAGAACACAAGTTTGGCTATTGCCGTGTTTGGTTATTCTAAGGTTCGAGTTAATGTTTAATCTACTCACTAGGTTCCATTAATCCTAAACCAAGTCTAAGATAGTTGAAAGGTTCTCTCTTGAGAGGTTTTGTGAGGATATCGGAAATGTTGTCCTCTGAGGAAACTTTCTCAATTGAGATGTTTCCCTTCTGAACATTGTCACGAAGGAAGTGATGACGTATTTCTATGTGTTTGGTTCTAGCATGTTGGACTGGGTTTTTGCTAAGATCGATAGCTCCTTTTGTTGTCACAAAGAATGGGAATGTCGTTGAGTACAATTTCATAGTCGACGGGAGCTTGTTTCATCCACAGTGCTTGTTGGCAAGCTTTTCCTGCTGACACGTACTCGGCTTCAGTTGTTGATATGGCGAGGGCTGTTTGTTTCTTAGCAAACCATCCGGTGAGACAATGTCCTACAAAAGTACAAATACTGCTTGTACTTTTCCTATCAACATAATCACCAGCATGGTCTGAGTCTGCGTACACTATGGTTTTATATTTCGTTCCTTTGGGATACCATAATCCTAGATGTGTAGTGCCTTTTATGTACCTAAATATCCGTTTAACGGCTTCAAGATGGGATGTTTTGGGATCTTCTTGAAAGCATGCACATAGACAAACACTAAACATAATGTCCGGTCTACTAGCCGTTAGGTAGAGTAAACTACCAATCATCCCTCTATATTTAGTGCTATCTACGGATTCACTTTCGTCATCCTTGGTGAGTTTGGTTTCGGAAGACATTGGTGTTTTCATAGGTTTTGAATCTTCAAGACCAAATTTCTTAAGCATATCCTTGATATACTTAGATTGGTTGAAGAATATCCCATCTTCTAATTGTTTTATTTGGTGACCTAAGAAAAAGTTTAGTTCCCCCATCATACTCATTTCAAACTCATCATGCATGATTTTTGAAAATTCATCGCATAACTCTTGACAAGTTGAACCGAATATAATGTCATCCACATATATCTGGACTATGATAATATGTGATCCCTTTCTCTTGGTGAAGAGAGTGTTATCTACTAGGCCCATGGTATACTTATGGTCAACTAGGAAGGTCTTAAGTCGATCATACCAAGCTTTTGGTGCTTGCTTAAGTCCGTATAATGCTTTCTTAAGTTTGTAGACATGATTAGGTTTTTCAAAATCGGCAAAGCCGGGAGGTTGTGCTACATATACTTCTTCATTTATGAAACCATTTAGAAATGCACTTTTGACATCCATTTGAAATAGTTTAAAGTCATGTGCACATGCATATGCAAGTAATATCCTAATTGACTCAAGTCTAGCTACGGGTGCAAAAGTCTCATCATAATCTATACCTTCTTGTTGATTGTAGCCTTGTGCTACTAGCCTAGCTTTGTTTCTAGACACTATGCCATTTTCATCCATTTTATTTCTAAAAACCCATTTTGTACCTATTATGGTTTGATTTTTAGGTTGTGGAACTAATGTCCAAACGTCATTCCTAACAAATTGATTTAATTCTTCTTGCATCGCAATGACCCAAGATTCATCTTTTATGGCTTCATTAACATTTTTAGGTTCAATTGTTGAAACAAAACAAAAGAAATTACTTTCATTTTGAGCTTTAGACCTTAATGTTCTTTCATTGATTTTTCCTATGACGTTTTCTAATGGATGACTTTTGGTTTCTTTGATATTAACTATTTCTCTTTTTACCGGTTCATCTTCTTTCTCACTTTCAATATTTTCCTGATTATCAACCATTTGACTTTCAACTAAGTCATCATCTACCAAAGGTGATGTCTTAGAGGGAGGTGGACTTTCATCGAATGTTACGTTCAATGATTCCTCGACTCTTGAGGTTTCTTTGTTCAAAACTATATATGCTTTACTAGTTTGTGAATATCCTAGAAATACACCTTCATACGACTTTGGGTCGAACTTGGTGAGATAATCCTTTGTGTTTAAAATGAAGCACTTGCTTCCAAACACTCTAAAATATCCTAAAGTAGGCTTTTTGCCTCTGTATAACTCATATGGAGTCTTTTTCAAGAATGGTCTAATTAGAACTCGATTTAGGATATATGTGGATGTATCTACAGCGTGACACCAAAACTTTTGAGGTATGTTTTGTTCATTTAACATGGTTCTACTCATTTCTTGAATTGTCCTATTTTTGCGTTCTACCACACCGTTAGATTGAGGGGTTCGAGGAGCCGAGAAATTATGAGTTATGCCATTGGCATCACAAAAAGCTCCAAATTGGATTTCATTGTCAAATTCACGACCATGGTCGGTTCTTATTGACACTATGTTACTTCCTATTTGATTTTGAATTTTCTTACTTAAGATTTCAAATTTATCAAATGCTTCGTTTTTACTTTTCAAAAACTTAGTCCATGTATACCTAGAGTAATCATCTACTATTACCAAAGTATAGAAGTTTCCCCCGTAACTTTGTATAGCGGATGGACCAAACAAATCCATATGTAATAATTCTAGACACCTAGATGTAGACACCATGTTTTTAGCCTTATGGCTATTATGAACTTGTTTTCCTATTTTGCAAGCATCGCAAAAGTGTTGGTCATATTTCAACTTGGGCAGGTTCCTAACGAGTTCCTTAGATGATAAGGATTGAATTAACCTCATATTAGCATGACCTAAGCGTCGATGCCATAGAGATGAGTTTTCGTCCAAGGAGGTAAGACAAAGCTTGTCTTTAGGTGTTTTATCTAATTTCATAACATATATGTTATTTTTTAAAACACCTTTTCCTACTGTTATGCCGTCTTTAAGTATTTTACTTCCATTTTCACTGAAAAGGACGTTATACTTTTTGCGGCACAATTGACTTATACCAAGCAAGTTAAAACCTAAATTATCTACATGAGCAACATCATCGATAGATAGAGAGTCATGAGAGATCGTACCTTTTCCGATGATTTTACTTTTAAGCTTGCTACCAAATGTGACATTACCTCCGTCGTATACTTGGTAGGTAGAGAAAAGGCTTTTGTTTCCCATCATGTGTCTTGAACATCCACCATCTTTAATCCACGCATCTGGTTCTAGTTCAAATTTTAAGCACACCTAATGTTCAAGAAAAACTCAAGAGTTTGGTCCCCTATATCTCATGGGTCCGTTTGGGTTAAACATAACATTATCATGGTTCATGTAAGGAAATGGTGGACAAGAGTTCCAAGGCATATAATTAGGACCTTGAAAGTTTCTAGACATGTTTTGGTTTCAATTATTTTGGTGATGATGTTGCGAGTTAAAGTTACTTCTTGGAAAGGGGTGTTTGGGAAAACTAGTTTTGGGTGCCTGTTGAACCGTTTTAACTCTATACTCATTTCTAATTTGACCTTTTCCTATAGAGACTGATGGTTTTTGTTTGTTAATAGTTGAACTAGTGCTAGGTTTTCTAGTGACCTTAACAAATTCAGTACGATTCATTTTAAGAACCTTCTGTTCATCAACTGTACCGGCGGATCCCTTGGGTACAACTGGCGGATCCAAAATTTTGGATCCGTCGGATCCGTGGGTGTCTGACTCAGTTGAAACATTTTCTTTTTCTTTCACTGTTTGTTTCTTAAACTCACTTAAGGTTACTAGTTTCATAAAACCTAGTCCGGTTTTATCATGAGGTAACTTTTGCATCTTCGTTATCTCATCTATACAACTTATATTTTTATCAAACTTTCTAAACTTAGAATTTTGTTTGATGAGTTCTTCCTGTGTTGACTTTAGTGTTTCTAGTTCCAATTTAAGTTCCTGACACGACACACACGTTTCTTTAGTATTTTTACCTTTTTCCATTCGTATCTCTTTTTCTTTAAGCCAATAAATTTCGTTTTCTAAAAGTGTCGTTTTGGTTTTTAAGAACTTGTTTTTGTTTATGATTTTTAAAGTTGTATCACACAGTTTGTTATATTCTACTTCTAAGGTTTCATCATCTATAGAAGAGTATGATGAGTCAGAATGTACCTCTTCTGTGTCATGAGCCATGAGAGCAACTTCGTCGTTCTTAGGCTCGTCATCATCTCCTTCACTATCACTCCAAGCTCCACTGACAAAGGCTCTTTGAGACTTGTTCTTTGGAGGCTTTGGACATTCTCCTATTAAGTGACTAGAATCACCACACCTATAACACTTCCTGTCTACCTTTCCTTTTCTATCTTCACGGTCTTTTCGGAAGGATTTCTTTTCTTCACGAGGTGGTCTGACGAACTTTCCTCGTCTCCTGAAGAATTTCTTGAAATCTCTTACAACCATGACATATTCTTCGTCTTCGCTACTAGAACAAGACTCTTCATCACTTGACTCAACTCTAGCTTTCAAGGCAATGGATTTCATTTTCTCCTTCTTGCCTTTAACTATTTCCGAGTCTTTTTCCATCACCATTTCGTGAACTTTGAGGTTTCCTATGAGCTCGTCCAGTGTCATACTTGAAAGATCCTTAGATTCTTCAATAACTGTCACCTTTGCTCTCCACTTCGGGTGGAGTGCTCTTAGAAATTTCCTGACAAAATTCTTACTAGAAAAAGATTCATCAAGTGCTTTAAGAGATGTAATAATAGTATTAAACCTAGAAAACGCACTATCAATGGTCTCATCTTCAGAGATAACAAATTGTTCATATTGTTGAACAAGAAGATCAATTTTGTTATCTTTGACTTGTGAGTTCCCTTGATGAGTGATAATTAGTGATTGCCAAATATCTTTAGCCGTTTTACACATAAAAACTCTTTCATATTCTTTCTTAGGTAAGGCATTGTAAAGCATCATTTTGGCTTCATTATTTTTGGCAATCAACCTATTTTGTTCATTACTGTGACGAATAAAAGAGTTACATACATCCCAACTACCTGAAATATCATTACTTATGTCTCAAAGCGATTTTTCCAATACATGAAACAATTTGGTTCAAATAGTGGTGGTCTTTGCATAGATTGCCCTTCTTTAAAGTTTTCAAAATCCATTGATCGTTTCAAGTTTTTAAAATACAATATATTTTGAAAATCTTGAGTAACACCGCTCTGGTACCAATTGTGGAAAACTAGAAGGGGGTTGAATAGTTTTACCGTTTAAAATTAATTCGCTTTTGTGACTTAACGTGATTTCAAAGTAAGTATGCACAAACAAACAATATAATATAAGTAAGTAAGGAAAGGAATGATCAAACCACACAACACGGATATTTATAGTGGTTCGGATACAAGGACTCTCTTCCTTGCCCTACTCCACTCCTCGAGCCTCTAACTCGAGAGTTTTCCTTCACTAAGAAACAAGCTCCCTTCTAGGCGGAGAAAACCTTTACACGTCGCTTAATCTTTATCCGGTACTAAGCTAAACACCGGGTTCTTTACAAGGGTACAACCACTCCCGTTGGTTCTTTCACAAGGGTACAACCACTCCCGTTGGTTCTTTACAAGGGTACAACCACTCCCGACACTCTTTGTGTTTTAAGGACTAAAACACTAACCAAACTCTACTGAATGAATGATACAAATGAAGTGTGAACTAATACAAGATCACACAGACTCTATACTAAAAGGATAATAACAGACTGTTAATCCTTATATGCTGTGATCTTCTTTGCTACAAAAGGAAAGATCAATGATATGAATGAATGATATGGGTTAGTGATATGTAAATGAATGAGTATGTATTTAAGCTATATGAGTGATGATATCACCAAATGATCAGCTTGCTATTTATAGGCAAAGCTGATCAACAGCTGGCGGATCCGGCGGATCCCGAAACTTGGATCCGTCTTTGTACGGATTTGGATCCGTCGTGTCAGGCCAGCTAAGAGATCTTCAAATCTTTCTAAATCTTGCCATATCCTTCCATATCTTCAAATGACAACTCTTTGGCTTGAAGATTGGTGCATGTGTATTGCTTTAATTCTTTTATATCCACGGTAGCGGCGCCAAAGACTTGGTGCGCGCGTGATGTCGTTGTGGTTTTAGCAGTATTAATGCCTACTCAAGTTTTAAATTTATATTTAGCCGACTTATCAATAAAACACACACTTTAACGAGCAGTGTACCCGGTCAGTATGAATATAATGGTAAGTAGAGTGTCGATCACTAAGAGTGGAACGTATTATCTAGTTATTCTAATCAGTATTTTAATATCTTAAATTAGCTATACAACCTAATCTAACGCAAGGGGGTTCAGCCTGAGAGACTGGCACGGTTTGGTTATGATTAAATAATAAACTAAACTAATGAGCACGAATCAGCAATTAGCACACACGTACACAGATAGATACTTGAGACAATAAGAAGACCTGTCCTGATAATTAAGTAGCTTGTCACTTGTTTTATTGCTAGTTTTATATGAAGTGTATATAATTAACCCTTTCTCGTTGGCTCTAATCTTATCGGCGAGTAAACCCTTAATGATCACTTATGTCTATCCCACTATCCTAGAAACGATAGAATAAATAGGCGAGGAAGGGGCATGGCGACCCAAGCAATGCTCAGCTAGACACAGAGGTTATCAATGCACTAATAAAAGTCACCAAAGACATCAACATATAAACTTTAATTAATGGGAAAGCAATTTTAAGGGGTGCCCATGATTTTCCGTAGTCACATGGAATTGGCCCATCAATCCTGATGAATTAAAGTGTACTAATACAATAAAACAAAACTACTTAATGAATTGAATACATGCAGGACCTTCTTACAGCTCTTGTATCTTCGTTTAGGGTGTGTCTTGTGCTGCTAATACGTCTGAATTCGGCTGTCTTTCTCTTCTGAGTTTAGCTAAGTCTCGTACTAGCCACACGAAATTCGTCTGGCCTTGGGGTATTTATAGTTTCTGTCTGAGGGTTAGATGCGGCGCATTGAATAAGTAGATGCGGCGCATTGACTTAACTTCGCGTGGGGTCCAAGATTAATATATTCAGGAATATTCGTACACCGCCTTAAGATGCGGCGTAACTCCATTTCTCTATGCGGCGCATGTCCTTTGCTGTCTTGGATCGTAACTTGTGAAATCTTGATAGTGATGCGCCGTATGTAAGAAGTATGTTGCGGCGTATCTGGAGCAGAATGATCTTGATCTTGTACATTTCAGTAGACTCTTAACATCTTGCTTGTTTTGCTCCATAATTAGTCCAAAATCGCCAAGTTTCACATAATACTTGTTTTTACCTGAGAATTACAAAAGTAAACATTAACGTATCAATTCTCATATATAATATAATAAAACAAGTCAAATAAATAGGATAAATGATAATGATAAAATGTACTTATTTGAGTTCATCAAATATCCCCCACTTGAACTTTACTTGTCCCCAAGTAAACCTTAGAATAAATCTTATGAAAATGTATCCTAAAAGATATTAGGATTTATTTTTATATTTAAGCATGTATTCGTTTTTTGTCATAATTGAACAACCAAACACTTAACGAATTAGAAACAAAATAAAGTATTTCGATAAAAGCAAATCTAATCGTTTAACTGTCCAGTCGTGACGAATATTCTATCATAAGCTTGGCAAGTATACGCATCTCCCCCACTAAAGCCAAGGAATAACAAGTCTAAAGCGGTAAAAAGGGTTTTGTTGGTTAAGGGTTAATCATTCTTTTTAATCTCTATCGATCTCAAATTCCAGAAAAGGCGACAAAATCACAAATACATGATCGAATCCACGACCACGATACTTGCAATTGCTCAACTCCTTAACTCGAATAGGCTAAAGATAGGACCAAGTAATCTTCACCAATAATATTATATCAAAAAGGGCGACAAAATCATAAATACATAGCCGAATCCACGACTACGATACTTAAGATTGCTCAAATCCCTAATCTCAATAAATCAAAGGTTTGGATAAAGAATAATATAGGGTATGGATAATATTTGGGATACAAATTGGTGTAAAATGAAAAATAAACAAAACAGATAAATTAAAATCCTAAGTGTGGTAAATTACTTTCCCAACCATCCCATGAATAAGACTCATATCATTGAATAACTCATGCTTTAACACTTGAAACACACGCTTTAGGTAGACACGAATTATACTCAACAATATCTCAATCAAAGAATAACCTTAGTTGGCGTTCCCATAACGGCCAACTCCCATTCAATCCATAAATATAATATACAACAAATAGTGGTGATATCGCCCACTTAATACAAAACTTTACATAAGTTGGTTAAAACAAACTTCCAACTTTTCTTTTTCTTCTTTTTCTTTTCTATTATTTTTTTTCGATTTTTTTTTACATCAACATATGTGTGTAAAATTTCACAACTTTTCTATCACTATCTTTCCGGATAATTTTTTTTTCATACTCTTCATACTTTCAGAAATAACTGTAATAGCGAAAGTAGTAAACACACGAAAAATAAACTCAAAGATATACAATATTTACTTTCATACCAATTGCATTGTGCAATTTCCCGACTCAACCAAAGATAATGAATTACGCACGCGAACACAGGTAATGTAAGGAAACACACTTTGCCTAAAGCAATTAACCAACCACGGATTTTAATCTACATGGTAGGCTAAGGTGTAAGGGTGTAACGAAACATTATAACAAAGGTGTAAGAAATGAAAAGAATGGCTCTGAGGGTTTTTCTAGGGGTATCTTACTCTAAAAGTGAGAGTAACAAAAGGGTTTATACGGGGGTTAACTAACCAATGTAGTTAGTTAATATCACATAACATATAAAGGCTATTTGGGTGTAATCCTAGAAATTTACCAATTTAGACAAGTCATTCCAATTATAAAGATAATACTTATTATGGTGGTCTCGAATAGTATATAAGCCAAGTTCTAAAGTTTACAAGTCACCGGCACACTCATAGATTTGTGAATTTTGAAAAGTTCACAATTTTTGGAAATAAGGTTATGTGTGCAGCTATGTAATTTAGACTTTAAACAAAAACATGCTAAAAAATTTTAAATTTTGATATATTAAGTACATTTTAAGCATATTTTGAAAAAGTTTAGGACAAGTAAGTGTTCTAATTCTCCAATCCCCCCACTTAAGTTAAACAACGTCCTCGTTGTTTGTATTAAAGGTTAAAAACTGGAAAATAAAAGAATTAGAACAGAAAAACTCCCCTGAGATTTGCTCGGTATGATCCTCCATTATTTGTATAAGAGCAAAAATCAACTTTCTTGTGGATTAGAACGTGTAAGCTTCAAAAATGATGTATCCACAAAAATGCAGGAATCTATAATACCATTCAGACTTTAACACACATGAGTTAAGAAAGTTCAAACTTGCATAATACATTGAACTTGCATAATACATTAGTAGTTAGTAAAAATAAAACTTAAAAAAATTAAATTAAAATGAAAATCATCAGGTCAGTCGATACGCCGTATCTTATGGAAGAAGATACGCCGTATCGAGCCTGGATTAAATACGGATCAGGATAAAAGATGCGTTGCATCCTTAACCAGGGATGCGCCGCATTAAATAAACTGACAGAAAGTTTTAAAGTCAAAAATAAAAATGCAGAAAATTAAATAAGATATGACCAGTGCAGGCGATGCGTCGCATCTTAGGATGGAGATGCGTCGTATCTTCTGCAGGTCTGACAGACTCGACACAGAACAGAATGTAAAAATTTATCCGGGTTGTCTCCCGGTCAGCACTTGTCTTTATTCCAGAGTCTTCAAGTTAGACTCACGTTCAGCTCCTTATTTTGTTCTTGTTACGTGCCATCCTTCTTCTTTCATCCGAAAGATGTTCCCGTATAGCTCCGCAACATTTTCTTCCGTTCGACTTAATCTAATATATGCTTTGGTCTTCGTCGCAACATATTCCTCATCAGGTCCTAAAGAGTATTTGATGACTTTAATTTTTTCAGAAATAATCATGGGTGGCTTATTATAAGGGATCCCAAGTAGTCGACATTTTCTTTTGATGAATTCTTCTTCGTCTTTATCAACAAACTTGAAATAAGGATCCTTATTCAAATAGTCATCAAGTTCATCAATCAATTCTCCTTGCGACTCATCGTTATTATCATAGGGATCATAACTAACCACGTTAAAGGATTGATAATAATCTTGAATCTCATCCCACTCTCTTTTCAATTCCCATTGTAAGTGTCGACTAAGCTTTGTGTAATCATCAAATTGTCCATGCACCCATTCCCAGAAAGTAGTATTCGATGCTCCCTTAAGTTCTTTTAAGTAGTTGATTCTACCTTTTTCTTGCAAAGCCTCTGCTTTACGTGGGCAGTCTTCAACTTTTTCATACCAATCGTCGTCTTCAAAGTATACATCGTTTCCAACCCGTTTCATACCAATTATACTTCCCCCATTGCAGGTTCCATCATTCTTCCAATCACAGGTTGGCCATTCACTACTTCCATCCTTGAAATGGAAAGATTTACAAGTGTGATTAATATGCTCAAATTCCCATGGTTTATCCCAAACCCATGGTATTTGGTCATTCCATTCGTAGTACCAGGTGTTTTTGAACTCATCATAAGTTTTGAACCCCGGTAGGTCTCCAGTTAGCACATCAGCGTCGACTTGAAGAAGGTAATTAAATTCTTTAAATTGTTTGCACAAGGGTGTCTCATAATTGAACACATCAATGTCTATGCTGAATAATTCTTCAATCCCTTCCTCGATTGTTGAATTGTCATCTGACGATCCATTGTTGCTCTCTACTTCCTCAACTTCCCCTCTCATCCAATATACCCATAACACATCTTTAGTAGCACGGTCCATGCTCTTATGGTTATTGAACTTATGATGCGTGGGTTTTGCAACCTTACAACAGGTTTTACCTCTCGAGGGATCTCAAGAGGCTTACAACCCCACCAGGCAGTGTACCTGACCGATGTAGTATAGTGTAGTGGTAAGTACGGGGGATTGATCGTTCTCCACAGGGAATAGTGTTCGTTAGGTGTGAAAGGCTACTCTAATTAGGTCTAAGGGTTGAGGAAGATTCTTTTTATGTTTTTTATAATTTTATGAAAGCAAGTAAAATCTCGGGTTTTGAAGGAGTGGGCGGAATTAGTTGCTAGTCAACTAACCCAAATTACTACAAATGCAAATAAAATAAAATAACAAAAATGAAAAGTGGTGAGAAACTTATGTGTAGAGAAATGTGTTTACTTAGATTTCCTTACTCCCTAACTATCTTTTACCGGTTAATTAGTGTGTATTAGTCGCGTGGATGACGGGTGTATTCCTTAATACCATTCGTGGGGTGGCGTACTTACTTCCCCAAACTCTACAAGCTCCTACTTCACTCCTATGTCGAGCCGGCTAGGAAGCTCCTAACATGGGATCACTAGAATTCGCTTGTGCATTAAATACAACCATAAAAACCTTTAGTACGCGTTTGGTTCATGTTTCTTAAGACGTTCAAGCAAGTTACCGAATAGGAAGTTAGCCAGTTTTCTTAAGCCTAACATAGATAAACAATCATCCAATACAACTAACAACACACTAACAACCAATAATCAATAGCTAGGTTTCATTAGATCTAAGCAAACACAAGATAAAATTAGCCTAACATGTTAAACAAAAGACAAGCATAAGATAGAATCAAACAACACATAGACATATTGAATGATTAATTGATAACTTATCTTTCAATGAAACATGGAAGATCTCAGGGCAAAAAGCCCTGAAAAAGTAGCTAAAATCGTCTTAGGGTTTTATCCCAAAATTCCACACACTAAGCTCTCCCTTAATGACAAAAAATTAGAAAACTATATATAGACTTTGACATCTGACGGCGTCACCTTATGCATTGTGACGCCGTCACCTCGCCGCTCTTAGGGTTCCCGGATGACCATCTTGACGCCGTCCCTCTTTAGCTCTTCAAAAATCCATTCTGGCTTATCAAGGCTTGACGCCGTCGGACCTATAACGTGACGCCGTCCCCTTATGATTTAAGCCGTGACGCCCTTGATTTAGTTAAAGCGTGACGCCGTCAGAATTCTCATGCAAACTCACTGGCCCGTCATGAGTAAATTTCACATCCAACTTTTCTTGCCAAGGCATGACGCCGTCTGGAGTTAATGTTGACGCCGTCAAAGGTGACTTTCAGCATAATTTTGAGACTTTGCCGTTTTCTTCACTTTTATGCTCCAAAAACGTCCAAAATGCCTCCTTTTCCAGATTTCTCCTCAAAAGTACCTAAAATGACAAAAGGAACGATTTAGGGCAATATTTGATCAAATAAATACGATTTCGGGCTTAAATGACCCCTTAAAAGCGGTACACTTTTCGCCTCATCAAATACCCTTACACTTGAGATTTGCTTGTCCTCAAGCAAATGCGCTTTTATTCTAATCAAAATACAAGTTAGGGGTCATTTAATGCAAACATAAAAGTAATTACAACAAATAATCGTTCCACTTCAATCATGATAAGCACGGAGATTATATACTAGCACCTCACAAGTAGTGTTTAGATACTCACATCTCTCAAGTGTCATCAAAATAAATCTCATAAATGAAAACGGAAAATATCTCTCACTACCTGTCATAGCAAATAGATTACCATAGGCTTGGGAAAGGATCGAAAACCTCCTCCACTAGGCGTAAGCACCAAAGATAAACTATCAAAGAGGGCTTTTAAATGGGTTATAACGTTAGGTGTAGGGAAAAGGAAAACACGGTTTTGTTGGATAAAGGATATTTTACTGGTGGCGAGTTAAAGATCTTGATCAATTACATGTACTATACAATGTTGCTAAGCCAAGACTCGACTCAATCTTAAGCTAGAAACAAAATAACAAAATAACAAAAACATAAAAATAAATATAAAATGAAACGGGATGGTAGTCCGTATGTTTTTTCTATTTTTTCATTTTCTCATTTTTTTTTGTATTTTTCTTGATTTTTCCTTTTTTTTTTTTTTTTTTTTTTTTTTTTTTTTTTTTTTTTTTTTTGCATACACTTTTGCCCTACCATCCAAATTAATACATCATAGGGGCGTTGCATTCCCCTTACACTTGAACTTTTACATAACTTTACAAATAACTATTCTAATGACTCGAATTAAGATAATTGAAAAACTTGGAGTACTTTTAAAACATTTAGCACATATGGGGGTAATAAATGATGTTCTTCCCCATTACTCCATTACACTAGTACTTTACCCATGAGTCCCAATCGTCCCAAAACAATATGTACAAGGATATGACTCGACTTAGCAACCATGTAATCAATTAGATAATTAACTTGGGTTTAAACAAATGTTGTCACAATAATGCACTAAAGATGAGTGCATACAAGGTAGGCTAAGGCGATTTGGGTGTACATTTAAGTGGGGTGTAACAAATTCTTCCTTTAAGTAAAATGCTTAAAGGTCGAAACGAAAAGATAGGCTCTGAGGGGTGTACTAGGGGTATCGTGTACTAAAAATGAGTACAACGCAAAGGGTGTGGGAGAATTACTTGACCAATGTAGCCAACGTAATTATAACAAAAACACAGGTGTAAAACATGGGTTAATCCTAATGCCTCTTATCATGTAGTAAATCTAACTACACGAATGTAGTCTCACTTGTGGCCTTGGAATGGTCCTAACGCAAGTTCTAGAATCTAAGTGCTACCGGTACACACATCATAGCATAAATGCTTTTCCTACCAATTCTAGGGGTGAACCTCACATATTTGGGGGTGGAAAAATTTTTTAGTGGTACGGTTTTTGTGCTAGTCATATAACTCCTATCCATGAGACGCTCATTAAGATCAAAGTTTCACTCCTATATGTTGTAAAAAATTTTAAATTTGGCACTAAAATTACCTTAACAAGTATTTCTCTCAGTTTTATTACACATCTACCATCAGACAAACAAAAATCAAGCGCAATTGTATTCTCAAAAATCGTACTTTTACCCCCCCTTACACTTAAGATGAACATTGTCCCCAATGTTCAAATAACAAGATGTAAAAGCATAAAGTAAAAGAATGAAATCAAATACTCCCCTGATTCGCTCGGTGGATAATGAAATTACACGGTTAAATCTTCCTCCAAAGAGAATGTTGAAGCTCCATGACTAATGCATCGCCATAAGCTTGATTCAAAACATTTCCTTGTCCAAAATAACCTGTTGAACCTGAGAAAACAAACACGAAAACCTGCATAACATCGGCGGGATAAAATCTATATATAAGGATATAATGCTTGTGGAATGATAACTTTGCAGATTCCTGGAGATTATAAGTTGGAGATTTTAATAAAAACTTTTTATGAAAACAAAATTTTCAAAAATTTCTGGAAATTAAATCTGACGCCGTCAGGTTATAACCCCTGACGCCGTCAGAAATGACCTGACAAAAATTTTCATTTTAAGTTTCCGGAAAATTTCTGGAAAAACCTTTACCTTACTTCCTGGAAATCCTGCAAAACCTCATTATGACTCGATACAAGCATTTGACTCAAACAAATACGAATATGTATGCTAATTTATTATTATTACGATTCATGTTAATTTGTGTTCTAATAAACCGATTTAGATTTCCCTTACACTTATCTTTTGCAAAATACCTTTATATGTAGTTAAGACGAAGTTAAAAACAAAATAAAGCATTTTCACAATTTAGTTTTGAACATGAATCAATAAGAATAAAAATTACACACACATACGGGAAATAAAATCAAACAAACAAATAAATGAACACACAAAGCAAATAAAACAAATAAAGATTGGGTTGCCTCCCAAGAAGCGCTTTTCTTTATTAACGAGTCTTGTAGCTAGACTCAAAGTCACGCTACCCTATGTAAGTGAGCTCGTCATCAAGGACGTCTTTAGGGTTAAGCTTGGATTGAAGTTTCCTATTGGTTCGCTTAGTACGATATGTCTTTTCAAACTTCTCTCCATCCGGGTCATACAATGTCATCTTGATATGCCATGACCCGTCTCCATCTTTGGGTGGTTTATCCCAATTCCACTTATGATCATCTTCCTCACAAATCCACTTATTCATTCCTAGGTTAATTGGCAAAACTCCTAGGAAATCAATCATCTTTCTAAAAACTAGAGGGTCTTCAAATGGATCCAATTCGGTGTCCCTAGCCAAGAGTTGCTCCACCGAATGCGTTCGGTTAACAAAGTCCTCTTCTAGGTAAAATGGGCGTTGGGGTCCTATGAAGTCTCTATCAATCCAAGGTCCATATCTAGATGGTCTCCTATTTGATTCTAGCCAATGTGGTGTTGGTTCCTCACTAGTATCATAGGCATGTTTCTTAACATCATAGATAGACCAAGTATCTCCTTCTCCTACCGCTATCTTGGATTCCTTACAATCAATCATAGCACTAGCGGTCGCCAAAAATCCTCTACCTATCAACAAGGGGCATGTAGGGTCGCTAACCATATCAAGGACGTGGAAATCGGCTAAAATGGTTAGTTTTCCAATGTGTACTAACACGTCCTTAACTACTCCAACCGGGTAAGCAACACTTCCATCCGCTAAGCCTATTATCACCTCGGTTTCTTCAAGTTTTCCAAGTTTTAGAGAGGTGTAGAGAGGTAACGGAAGTAGGTTAAGGCTTGATCCAAGATCGGCTAATGTGTCATAAGCCTCCGAATTACCGACCTTGCAAGGTAGAACAAATAAGCCCGGATCATCTAACTTCTTAGGTAGTTTGTTTTGAACGAAGGCGGTCCCTTTTTCGCCTAATTTGAGCTTCTTCTCATCCAACACATCAACAACCGGACTTTCAAGGTGGAGCTCCTTGAATTCATCGTCAAGGTTTTGAGTGGGAGGTGTTTCAACTATGTTGTTGACCAATTTGGATGTCATAACTTCTTGGTCACTTGGAATGATTTGGGTTTGTTTGAAACACGTGCTCATGGAATTGACCGAATAATATTGTGGACAAGAACTAGGGGACGAAACCGATGAAATAGCGTTGACGTTTAGTTTCGGGTTCTTGACCGTGTTGCTAGGGAGTGCTCCCATTTCTCGGTCATTGAGGGCTTTCAACAAGGTGTCAATCTTATCGGTCATCTCGCTTTGTTTTTGTTTGAAATCGGCTTCAAACTTGGCTAAACGAGCTTCTTGAGATGCCATAAATTGAGACATCAATCCTTCAAAGTTATTGGTACTGCCATTGCCGGAAGGATTGTTGTTGAAAGTACGGTTCGAGTTGGAACCGCTTGATTGGAAACGATTAGGTGGGTTGGAAGAATTGATTTGTTGTGAGTTTTGGTTTTGTTTCCACCTAAGGTTCGGGTGATTTTTCCATGAGGGGTTGTATGAATCACCATAATGGTTTGGCTCGGGCTTGAAAGTGTACCACTTGTCTCCCGCTCCGTCGGTACGCGAGGATGCGTAGTCCACAAAAGCTTGTTCGGGGAGTTCCATGCAATCACGAGTGTCGTGGGGACCACTACATAATTCACATGAAGAAGTGATTTTGTTCACATGGCTTGAAGGTTTAGGAGCCTCGTAGGATTTCATGAGAAACTTGACTTGGTCTTCAAGTTCTACGATCCTACGGTCGGAAGTGCTTGAATTGTTCAAAGGCAAAGATATTGCCTTGACCGTTTTATTCAAATCACGGGGATCACTCCAACTTTCGTTGTCATAAAGAGCAAGATCCTCTAGGAGAGCCCATGATTGTTCCGCACTTAGATCACGTAGCTTGCCACCGGCCGATTGGTCAATGGTTTGCCTTGTGGAGAGATTGATATGGTCATAGAAGATTTGGACTTGGAGCCAAAGTTCTATGCCATGGTGAGGGACTTTTTGGAGTAAGTCCTTGAATCGAGTCCATGCCTCGTAGAGAGTTTCGCCTTGACGTTGTTGGAACATCAAGATATCATTCCTTAGCTTGGTAGTTCTTCCCGGTGGGAAAAACTGAGCAAGGAAACGAGTGGTGAGATCATCCCAAGAGGTAATGGATCCTGCGGGTTGACGTTCTAGCCACTGACTAGCTTGGTCCCGCAAAGAGAATTGGAAGAGACGCAATCGGGTCGTCTCTCGAGTGGCAACATCAAGGTCTATAGAATCAACGATTTTAAGAAAGTCCTTGAGATGTTGATTAGGATCTTCAGAACGAAGTCCATGGAATGCGCATCCGCTTTGCACCAACCGGATGGTGTCGGATCGCAAGGGTGTGATATTGGCTCCTTGAGTGAGCTCAATGGTGTTTCGATAGCCGTGGTGGCTAGGACGGGAATACTCTCCTAAAGTACGGGCTCTAGGAGGTGGTGGTGGTTGTTGTGGTGGTGGGTTGTGTGGGTTAAGGATATTACCATCTTCCATGATGTCGGACGGTAATGGTTACGAACAAAGACACGAAGAAAATAGATAGACTAAAGAAAACCTAGAAAAATAAAATAAAAATCTCACTAGAAAGGAATCTAGTGAGTAGACCTAATAGAAATAAAAATTCAACCTAAACAATAACTATTCCCCGGCAGCGGCGCCAAAAACTTGATGCGTGGGTTTTGCAACCTTACAACAGGTTTTACCTCTCGAGGGATCTCAAGAGGCTTACAACCCCACCAGGCAGTGTACCTGACCGATGTAGTATAGTGTAGTGGTAAGTACGGGGGATTGATCGTTCTCCACAGGGAATAGTGTTCGTTAGGTGTGAAAGGCTACTCTAATTAGGTCTAAGGGTTGAGGAAGATTCTTTTTATGTTTTTTATAATTTTATGAAAGCAAGTAAAATCTCGGGTTTTGAAGGAGTGGGCGGAATTAGTTGCTAGTCAACTAACCCAAATTACTACAAATGCAAATAAAATAAAATAACAAAAATGAAAAGTGGTGAGAAACTTATGTGTAGAGAAATGTGTTTACTTAGATTTCCTTACTCCCTAACTATCTTTTACCGGTTAATTAGTGTGTATTAGTCGCGTGGATGACGGGTGTATTCCTTAATACCATTCGTGGGGTGGCGTACTTACTTCCCCAAACTCTACAAGCTCCTACTTCACTCCTATGTCGAGCCGGCTAGGAAGCTCCTAACATGGGATCACTAGAATTCGCTTGTGCATTAAATACAACCATAAAAACCTTTAGTACGCGTTTGGTTCATGTTTCTTAAGACGTTCAAGCAAGTTACCGAATAGGAAGTTAGCCAGTTTTCTTAAGCCTAACATAGATAAACAATCATCCAATACAACTAACAACACACTAACAACCAATAATCAATAGCTAGGTTTCATTAGATCTAAGCAAACACAAGATAAAATTAGCCTAACATGTTAAACAAAAGACAAGCATAAGATAGAATCAAACAACACATAGACATATTGAATGATTAATTGATAACTTATCTTTCAATGAAACATGGAAGATCTCAGGGCAAAAAGCCCTGAAAAAGTAGCTGAAATCGTCTTAGGGTTTTATCCCAAAATTCCACACACTAAGCTCTCCCTTAATGACAAAAAATTAGAAAACTATATATAGACTTTGACATCTGACGGCGTCACCTTATGCATTGTGACGCCGTCACCTCGCCGCTCTTAGGGTTCCCGGATGACCATCTTGACGCCGTCCCTCTTTAGCTCTTCAAAAATCCATTCTGGCTTATCAAGGCTTGACGCCGTCGGACCTATAACGTGACGCCGTCCCCTTATGATTTAAGCCGTGACGCCCTTGATTTAGTTAAAGCGTGACGCCGTCAGAATTCTCATGCAAACTCACTGGCCCGTCATGAGTAAATTTCACATCCAACTTTTCTTGCCAAGGCATGACGCCGTCTGGAGTTAATGTTGACGCCGTCAAAGGTGACTTTCAGCATAATTTTGAGACTTTGCCGTTTTCTTCACTTTTATGCTCCAAAAACGTCCAAAATGCCTCCTTTTCCAGATTTCTCCTCAAAAGTACCTAAAATGACAAAAGGAACGATTTAGGGCAATATTTGATCAAATAAATACGATTTCGGGCTTAAATGACCCCTTAAAAGCGGTACACTTTTCGCCTCATCAACTTACTAGCTAACCAATTTGAAAAATCAACATTGTTAGGATCGTGGTTAACGTCAAAGCTAGTGTTACCAATCATGTTCCTTCTTATCTCCATGAACTCATAAAATTGTTCTTTAAAACTTCGTGTCAACCATGAGGTCACAATCCGTTTGACTTCATTCATAGGAGCAAATTTGGGATTGCCGTATTTAAGTTCAAGCCACTCTTCTAAAGAGATATCCATCAACCTTACCAACTTTCCATGAAATAGTATCTCCGATTCAGCATACATTCTTTCGTTATCCAGATAGCTTTTATCTAATCCCCAATACTGTTCGGAATAAGGCATATAAGAAGTTTGTATAGGTTGGACTTCATAGCTTTTGTTGCTCGATTTGTTGACTGCATTTGCTGAGTTCATGTATTCAATTTGGAATTTCCCATCTTTTTCTTCGATAGTAGTCCAAGTTAATCCTTTAGATTCAATGATGGGCCATAAGAGTAACAATTCATCTTCAGTGTAGCTCATTAGTAAATCATAAAAGAATATCCCATCTTCAATATTGCATAAGCGTTTGAATTCCTTATAAGTAGCTTCAAGAGGGGTCTCCCAAGAGAATAAATCGGCATCAATCATGAGCACATTGAAGTTGACATCTTCAAAAACTTCCACTTCGAATGAATCCGAAAGCAAGAGTTCCTTAGCAAGATATCCGTTCACTGACATGTCTTCCATAGCAAAACCTGTCATCATAGGTAAAATCGTCAGTAGGATTTGTTCGCTAGAAGAGAAATTAATGAATTTAGAAACGGATATAAAGAATAAAAAATAACTGATATCTGCAGATGATGCGCCGTATCCAGAAAGTTGGATACGCCGTATCTTATAATCGTTAAAATTTAATCAGACTTTTATTCAGAAAATAGATACGCCGCTTATAATTAGAATGCGCCGTATCAGATTAATTATCAAAAATCGATTATATTTATTAAAATTAAATGCGTCGTATTAACAAAAGCTAATGCGCCGTATTTTCGTTATGTTTCAAAATACAAGATTTTTGATTCAGTAGATGCGCCGTATCGATAGAAATCGATGCGTCGTATCTGTTTAATAATTCGAAAACTGTTTTTAATTTAAATAGACAATACGCCGTATCTGTTAAAACAGATGCGTCGTATGGCGTTAGGGTTTAGTAAATTTTTTTTTATTAAAAACAGAATACGCCGTATCTTGGGGAAAGATGCGTCGTACTCGAATTTATTAAACGCGTTGTATTTTATAAAAATTAAACGCAATACGCCGTATCTGTGAAAACAGATGCGCCGTATCGTTTGTATTAGCACAGTACAACGATAGCAGAATGCAAGAAAATAGAAAAAAAGAAAAAACAAAAAATAAAAACAAACAAAAAGAAACAAAAATTAAAGAAAATAAAAACACACAAAAACAGAAAATATGCAAATAATACAATGAATGCAATTTATCTAATATATAACAGGGTTAGCGGTTAGAATCAAAAAAATAAAAAGAACCTAATTAAAATACTAATCAAATTAACAGATAATAACAATTCACTCCCCGGCAACGGCGCCAAAAACTTGATGGTGCGTGTGTATTGCTTTAATTCTTTTATATCCACGGTAGCGGCGCCAAAGACTTGGTGCGCGCGTGATGTCGTTGTGGTTTTAGCAGTATTAATGCCTACTCAAGTTTTAAATTTATATTTAGCCGACTTATCAATAAAACACACACTTTAACGAGCAGTGTACCCGGTCAGTATAAATATAATGGTAAGTAGAGTGTTGATCACTAAGAGTGGAACGTATTATCTAGTTATTCTAATCAGTATTTTAATATCTTAAATTAGCTATACAACCTAATCTAACGCAAGGGGGTTCAGCCTGAGAGACTGGCACGGTTTGGTTATGATTAAATAATAAACTAAACTAATGAGCACGAATCAGCGATTAGCACACACGTACACAGATAGATACTTGAGACAATAAGAAGACCTGTCCTGATAATTAAGTAGCTTGTCACTTGTTTTATTGCTAGTTTTATATGAAGTGTATATAATTAACCCTTTCTCGTTGGCTCTAATCTTATCGGCGAGTAAACCCTTAATGATCACTTATGTCTATCCCACTATCCTAGAAACGATAGAATAAATAGGCGAGGAAGGGGCATGACGACCCAAGCAATGCTCAGCTAGACACAGAGGTTATCAATGCACTAATAAAAGTCACCAAAGACATCAACATATAAACTTTAATTAATGGGAAAGCAATTTTAAGGGGTGCCCATGATTTTCCGTAGTCACATGGAATCGGCCCATCAATCCTGATGAATTAAAGTGTACTAATACAATAAAACAAAACTACTTAATGAATTGAATACATGCAGGACCTTCTTACAGCTCTTGTATCTTCGTTTAGGGTGTGTCTTGTGCTGCTAATACGTCTGAATTCGGCTGTCTTTCTCTTCTGAGTTTAGCTAAGTCTCGTACTAGCCACACGAAATTCGTCTGGCCTTGGGGTATTTATAGTTTCTGTCTGAGGGTTAGATGCGGCGCATTGAATAAGTAGATGCGGCGCATTGACTTAACTTCGCGTGGGGTCCAAGATTAATATATTCAGGAATATTCGTACACCGCCTTAAGATGCGGCGTAACTCCATTTCTCTATGCGGCGCATGTCCTTTGCTGTCTTGGATCGTAACTTGTGAAATCTTGATAGTGATGCGCCGTATGTAAGAAGTATGTTGCGGCGTATCTGGAGCAGAATGATCTTGATCTTGTACATTTCAGTAGACTCTTAACATCTTGCTTGTTTTGCTCCATAATTAGTCCAAAATCGCCAAGTTTCACATAATACTTGTTTTTACCTGAGAATTACAAAAGTAAACATTAACGTATCAATTCTCATATATAATATAATAAAACAAGTCAAATAAATAGGATAAATGATAATGATATAAATGTACTTATTTGAGTTCATCACTTTGGCTTGAAGATCTAAACAAAATATCACAAAATCTATCCAAGATTGTGTTCATGATGCATGCCATGATGTCATCCTAATATTTTAGAAATAAAGTTTCTATTTTAAGGAATAAACATGTAAATGTGTATATGTTATTCCTAGTAAACTTTGTAATGTGAAAATGTGTTTTTAAAAGACTTATCACTATAAATGTAAAAGACTTAATCTTATTTATGCTTTGCTTAAAGATAAACTTTGTAATTATCATTAACAAAACTAAGCAAAGATCGTAAAATATAAATAACGTTTTTAGGACGATATTTGTATTAACAACTAGTTCATTCGGTCATGTTACCAGTTCATTCGGTTATGTGACCAGTTCATTCGGTCATGTATGTACATAGCAGTTGGGCCGGTTCATTCGGTTATGCAGGCATAAATGTTTTAAGTACTTGTGTCCATGAGTAAGAAATCAAGTATGTAACATGTAAAAATGTAACGCATTCGAGTAAACAAACAAATATTTATGTAAGGCAAGTAATGCTTTGAGTAAACAAGTAGCATATTCAAATAAAACAAGTATTAAATTTAGGTAAAAACGAGCATGTATTCTCCCCCAAAAGTATTTCAAAACAAGTAAAATAGGGATCATGAACTCACCTCAGTATGCAGCAACGCAAAATATCACAACTAACACAACTAACATCTAGAGCAGAACACAACGGTATCAAGAGATATAGGCACAACGGTACGGGATCAGCACAACCACTAGATCGAGAGAGAAAAGATGATTACAGCCGTCTTTGATGCGAAGTACGACCCAATATCACGAGCAAACATCCAAACGTCACTCTAATACCTTCGATCTACACCCAAACGATACCCTTCGCCTTCGTACGCCTTGTTTCTTGACCCAAAACGATGAGAAAAGAGATTGGTTGACAGTGGTGAGTGTGGATGAGTGGTGGTGTGAGGTGGCTGGCCATGGCGGCTGTGGTAGTGACGGACCAAACACGAGCAAAAACCACCCCAACTAACTCCAAGCACCCTGATCTAACCCGATCTACTCATCTTGAAACGGCGGCGCGAGAATGATGGTGGCCGAAATCTGGCAGGAAAATGATAACGGCGTCGAAAAAGTTTGTGTGTGAGTTGTGAGAGTGAAATGGGAAATAAGAACCCTAATTAGTTCTTATATCCGTTCAGGGGTCATTCTTGCCCATTTCCGAAAGTTTAAGGTGGGCGGACAAACATTAAAACAGGGGCTGCTCTTGCTATTTTAGTAATCTTTTATGATATCAAAGTGTGGGGCCCATTTGAGCTATTAAACGATCGATTCAGGGCATACAAATTATGCCTTTGAATTTAAAATTATTTTTCCGTGAAAAACGAGTATTTACATGACTATTTTCTCATAAATAGTATAAAAATCACATTAAAATGTTTGTCGAGTTACGGTTGTGCCGGTACGCGTTGTGTGCGGTTTTCATGTTTCGCGAGATAACTTCTCGTATTCGATTCAAATAAATTCGGAAAAGTCCAAAAGTGAAAATTAAGAAATAATAAATATAATTTATTATTAAAAATTAGTTTGGAAAATTACGGGTGATTACATTGTGGAGATGTTGATGGTTGTTGGTTATTCAAGTTTCATATAAAGGAAGGTCTGACTTGTGTGCTAGAACAAGGGCCATGGATGGTGAATGGTAAGCCTTTGATTGTACAGAGATGGAATCCTGATATTGGTCTTGAGAGAGTTAAGCATGATAAGCTTCCAATTTGGGTCAAATTCAGCAAAATTCCTATGGAGGCTTGGACTGTGGAAGGTCTTAGTGCTATTGCTAGTAGTGTGGGTAATCCATTGATTATGGACAATATGTCAACGAACATGTAAGAATGGAGTGTGAAAGACTGAGTATGCAAGAATTTTGATAGAAATGGATGCCAAAAAAGAGTTTAAAGATAATGTGGAACTGCAGTATAGAGATAAGAACCAGAATGTCAAAGGTACTAAAGTTGTAAGGGTAGAATATGATTGGAAACCTTCTGTTTGTACTCATTGTCATGTGTTTGGAAATGGGTATAATTAGTGTACTAAAAGACCCAGAAAAGAAGAAGAGATAAAGGAAATGCAGGCTCAAAAGGAAAAGGAAACTAATAAAGGTGCAAGTGAAGGTATCACAGGTAAATAGAATACAGGAAGTCCAATCAAGAATGCACAAAGAGGAAAGCAAACTGGATTTGTAGGTGGTAGACATAAGAATGGCGAGGTACAACAAAACAGATGAAAACCTAGACAACAATGGAATAGGAAGGATAACGGTATTCCAAACCCTGAAGTTAGGAATACTGGAAAATCTTATGAAAAGGAGTTCCCCAAGTTACCACCAAAGGAGAAACAAATGAACAAAAAACCTCAAAACACAAATTCCAATAGGTTCAATGCTTTAATTGATGAGGAAACAAATGAAACTTAGGAATTGAATATGATGAACGATAGAATGGTTGTAGATAGTTACTTGAATATTCAGATCCAACCAGGTCGTGTGGTTACAGGTACCTGGTCACCAGATATGATTGCATACTTTAAAAGATCATGGGAAGCAAACAGAGAAAAAGAAAAGGATGAGGAGAAAACTAGGGTGAATGAGACTGAAAATGGGATTTTGGAGGATGAATCAACAGCTGCTCAGGAATTGACAGCTAATGAAATGAATGGAACAGGATCTTACCTGCTGAATTAAGGGATTCTTCAATTGTTTCCTTATGGATTATAAGATTGCATTGTGGAACATTAGAAGTATGAATAAGGAGAAAAAGCAGAATGAGGCAAGGCAGTTTATTCAGAATGAGTGTTTACAGGTATGTGCTATTATTGAAACTCATATTAATCATCTATTATTAAGAAAATTTGTGATAACACTTTTAGGAGATGGGAATGGACCTCTTGTTAGAGTTGTGGAAAAATATTAAAATGTATATGACTAGAATCGAACACGGGACCTTGGGATTGCACACTTTACGTATGAATGACTAACGTAAATAATTAATATATAACCATGTTATGTATTTAATTATTTAGGACACGAAATAATTACTAACGGACGTTAAGTAATTAACGGAATTGACTAACGACCGTTAAGTAAATAAAGGAAGGACTATTAGTGAAAATTAAGGCTTAAGAAGGATCTAGAACCCATTGTAATGGGTTGGCTAGTTTGGGCTAGGGGTTTTATAACCCTTGTCGACCCAAGTAACCTTCTTGTGCTCCAAGTTAGGTTTTCACTATAAATACAAATCAAAGGGTTATTGTTTTCTAGCTTGTGCATTTGTTACTATAACCCTAAGATTTTCTCTCTTCCTTTTCTTCTAAAACCAATCGATCACCTTCTTTAGGAGGGGGGATCGAATTGTTTTTATTAAACAAAATTAGTTTTGGTTTAATTCGTGTCTTTACACTAGCATCTAACGTTAGTTGGTTATAGTACGTGTGTACAAGACCTTGGTAATAACTTACTTTAGTTATTCCATCTTGGATTGTGAAACAAAAAGGTAAGGGGTTTCACGTTAATCCTTTTATTTGATCAAGAGAAGAAAAGAGAAGTTTGATTTCTTGTTTAGCTAGAAATCGAAGGTACGCATGTTCTTTTATTTTAGTTAATTAATTACTAGTATTTAGATCCTGTTTTCCGCTGCGTGCTTGATGTACATATTTATGTGTTATATAAATTGTTATGATTCACATATTCCAACAGTGGCATCAAGAGCCCGTTAATACTATGTAATTAATTACTAAAACACATAAAATTGAATCTTTGTGATTAAATACATGTTTTTGGTGTTCTAGGGTTTTAAAAATTAGTAAACCCTAAAATTTTAATATATGGGTCGATTGCCCTAATATTTTATAATTAGGGTTTTAGTTTTGTAAAACTTGTAGAAACCCTAGGTTGCATGTAAATTTTATGTGGTTGAATTAATGAATACTAGGTTATGTCATTAATTGAATATGCATAGAATAGACTTGATTATATGTTGTGACATGATAATAAGTGCTATTTGGGGAATCCATGACAAAAACATGCATGTTTTGTCATGGAAGTTGATGTAATTACTACATGTTTTAGATAGATCTAAAAATTAGGGTTAACCTAATTAATACATTAATGAATCAATTATGTGCAACGTGGTATATAATTATTAAGGCTTACGCGACCAACTTGTTGGTGTCTGTGGTCCATTGGGTACAATGCGCTCGAAAACCAATGGGAGTCTTTATAATTATATACATAAAATTCACATATAGATTATTAATAAGATTTATCAAAAGGTTTACATGTGGCTATATGATTTAATGGTTAAGATCATATGTGTTATTATGTGTTCATTTATCTTTATTAAATTACATGTCCTTTTTTGTTTAAATTGTTGAATTGTAAGCAAAAGAGGGTAATTTTTTGGTATAAAAAATAAATGGACCTAATAACTATGAAACCTTAATGTGGTAAATCATATATTGCAAAGTCTTATGTGCCGACAGTGTTTCACTTCGCACGGTAATTTGCTCCCAGGCGAGACTAGCAATTTTATAATTTACAACATATAATTTTTAAGCTTTAAAAATCTTAAACTTTTAGTTGATTGATGCAACTGTACATAAATGGTCGAAAGGCGGACCTAATTGTTGACAAACTATAAGGTTGGTTTAAGGTTGGTTTCGCATTAAATTGTGGCCTTAAAGAGACTCCATTCTGTCTCTCCTCCCGCTTATGCGTCAAAATTAGACTTACCAAGTACAACCATTATATGTACGAAGCATCTTAAGGCAATGTTGTAAGTTTCTCAACGCCATCAATTAAAACTTTGTTGATTTAAGATTAATAAAGTAACGAATGAGTAAAAGTTTTTTTTGAAACATATGATACAAGATGAATGCATGACATCTTTGTACATATTTTGATTACACACATCAAAATAAATACCCTTAAATTTAAGTTATATGCCATCCAATGAAACGAAAACACCTGAGATTACATTCTATCATTACTAGCAGCCTCAGCTGATGTGATGATTCAAAGGATGGTAATCAAAGGGTAAATTACATACTTTCATTACTAGCAGCCAAAGCTGATGTGATGAAACTATGATAATTTGCAGTTTCTTAAGTTGGATAACTTAATTGAGTACTTTCATTACTAGAAGCCAAAGCTGATGAAATGAAACTATGTCAAGGCATAAAGATGGGGATAAAACATGCTTACATTTGCAACTGAGGTTGGCAAAATATGTAAATCCCATAATTCTAGGAATTGCAATTTGAGATTGGCAATTGAGTTCGACTCGTACCTTATTGAGTACTTTCATTGCTAGCAGCCAAAGCTGATGTGATGAAACTATGTCAATTTGGATCCTAGTTTTCAGTGAAAATTAAATGGTTAAATGTTATTTACCATGGGTGTTTAATTTTCTTGAAAAGATAAATTATCAAAAATACTAAAATTGAATTTTGAAAATTCTTTTAATATATTAATGCAACGTTAAAACCGTAAACGTGAGGCATTCTTTTAGTGGAAAGATGATCTACACCCATAAGGGGTTTGGATAGAGTCAACTTTACTAAAAGAATAAACTTAGTCTACTTTCTCTGAGAAGAGTGAGACTTAATCATATTCCTTTTCATGAATGAGAAAGGTATAATAGGAAAATTAGAATTGTCTAAATTCTAATAAATAACTCGTAGCATTTTTAATAGTTAAGAAAATTGCACATTTTATGAGTTATTAAATTAGAAGCTAGACTAATTACTGCAAAATTGGTAAAAAGCAAACTAGCATACTTTGTCTAGTTGTTGTGCTTTAACTGTTTAAAGGTTCTACATACCATTGTGGGGATGGTAGACCTATTAAGGAAGAAATTGCATGCCCAATTATTTCCAAGTTAATTGCAATGATGGATATTCCATCATTTACAAAGTAGAATACATTCTTTGAGTACCTAAGTAATTGATTACGTATGGGATTCCTCAAAGGTGTAGGAAAGTAAACAGCACACTATTTACTTTTTCTGGTTATGAAACATTTATAATGTTGTCAAATCCAGTGGGAGTATAGTGTTGTAATTACTGAATAATGAGTTTATGTAATGATCTGTAATTCAGTGGGAGCTACAAGCTTTGATATCTTGGTAGTAACCCGGATTATCTCTAGAATCTCTTGAGATAATTACTTTCCAATTATAGACACTTGTGGTGTTAAGGATAGTCGTGTACGTTTCCTTATTAGACAAGGTGGTCCTATATCTACTAATATCTATGACAAAATCATATTGATCACATAAACAAACGATTGACGTGTTGTTTATCTGATTCATGATGTTGTCCATGCACAAGTGGGAGAAATATTTATTGTGTGCAAGAAACAACACAAAGGAATATGATTTAAAGGATTCTCTTAACTGCAAGGTAAGAGATTAAATGTTCTAATGTGATTTACTCACATCTAATTTATAAAACACTTGGAGTTAATATCTAGCGTAAGTGAAAACTTGACATAGATATTAATGACAAGGTAGATTACATACTTTCATTACTAGCAGCCTCAGCTGATGTAATGAAACTATGTTAATTTGCAAGTTTCTGAATTAGATAATTATTAGAACTAGTGTCAATATGATATTAAGACTACTTCAAACTAAATATTTATGTATTATTGCAATGACATAAATAAATGAAGTAATTTAGTACTACTTCAAAGTTGAATGTTTATGTATTCTTGGAATGTCATAAAATTTGAAGTAATAAATTAACTTGAAATTACTATTGAAACTAAATTGTGGTGTTCATGATTACTTTAGTTATACATGTTTATATTTTATTGTAAAGATATAAATATGAAGTCTTTTATTGCTATGAGACTTATAATAAAATAAGACGTTAACTTGATATTTTTTTTTAATTAAGACATATACAAGAAGTCATTGAGTTGATCAATGATTTATAACGTATATTGGAAATATAACAGGTTATGTCTTCTTGTTAAGACATGGACATGAAGTCACTTGGTCAAAACGTACTTAGGTTATATAGCATGCAATTGGCTTGGAAAGTCTATTATACCATTAACTTGACTTAGTTGATAAATAGGTAAGCCAAAACGAAATATATTTATCTTATATATTGTAAGAATGACTTGCAATATTAATCCTAATGAAATAAATAATGTGTATGGTAAGTTCAGTTAGGAAAATCAAACTCTTGTTATATTTTTTGATTAAAGATAACTATATCTCCTATTCTTCCAAAATTTATCAAGGTTAGAAAATTGAGTAGTATATACTCAATTAGACTCCAACCTAGAAGATTAATTCATTATGGAATGTGATGAATCATATCAAGTCTTAAAAATTAAAGTTCGGATTTTGTTAAACTGCTTTTGAGTAGGTTATTAACAAACTTGATGTAAGAAACTGTCAATATGTATTTGTAATATCCCAAAAGAGAACAATATTGTCTTGCTCTACTTGCTGAGTATTTATAGATATAAATTGCTAAAGGCAAGTGGGAGATTTTTTCTTGAAAAGATAAAATTACAATATACATAATCTTCTAAAAATACACTGGCAAAGTCATGATGAGGATTAAACATGTTAATGTTAAATCTCAAGATAATGGAATTCTCATTCATAGATCTGCAAGGATATCTCAAATATTTGGATAATATGTTGAGGATTATGAGTTGATCTTTAAGATAGATTTCAAATATTGAATTTGGCAAATTACTCATACTATGAATGCTTAGATGCAGTCTAGGAAGATAACTAGTTTTGGAAACGTAGTTGATCTTAAACTCTATAGTTACAATATAGAATGAAGATGAGTTTCTACAAGGAAATGAAAATCCTAGAGATTTAAATTTTGAGTAGAAATCATAATGGACAAATTTGTATACATATCTAATGTGTGAAAAGATTATCAAACACACTTAAGCAATTAACTGTGAGTGAAATTCTTTCTAAGCACATTAAATATATATAGATTATGATTGTCATTCTTAGTTTCATTAATATGAAATTAACAATGGAATATCAAAACTCTTTCTTGGGTAATTACTTGTGCGAGGACGAAAAGTAATTGAAATGAGTATTTGAATTCAAATAATCTTTGAAAGTATACAAAGTGCAATCATTTATGAATGGATTAATGCATGCATCTAGGAGATATACTTATGTTTAGTTATTAAATTCAGTTTTGATTTATAATTAAAATAAGATGATTTCTTAATATTCCTGAAAGCTAGTGGGAGTATAATATTTCTTATTTCATATATGTTGTATAACATATAGGAAGCAACATTCCATTAACATTAAATGTTAAGTCTTAGTTTGTAATGAAACTTCACATGAAAGTTTAGAAAATAAAAACCTTGAAATATATGTTTATTGTTATAAACATAAGCAGTAAAATAACTGATTCTAATAAACATGATAAACTAATAGAAAGTCTAGATAGAAACATATCTTTGAAAAGATATGACATGAATGAAATCTAAGTTTGATACAATGATTTTTCATGTACATCATGTTACTTGTTGTATAATGTTTGGATGCAAGATGATTTGGCAACATTAATATCTAATTGAAAGTTATTAGATAGCTAAGTGTAATGGATATGATTGGATTTAGAATTAACATCCTCAGCCTGGAGTTACTCCTAAACTCTAAGTATAAACCATATGGCAAATTGTTGCGTAATTGATATAGTTGACAAATCTTGAAAGATTTGAAGGTATCAAAGATTACACGATGGATATTAAAAGTTTACGAAATTTTAAAGAGCATATTGTTGTATGGATACAATGATGCTAATAAGATTGAGATGACACTCAATACTAGTCATGGTAGGATTTTATCCTTGTTAAAGGCCATGTGTACTAGTTATGCTCAATATGAGCATAGTTGCATTATACATTAAAGAATTAGAATACTTTAAACTATAAAAGGTTTGGTAGTTTAATTGTCATAAATTCGTGGTTGAGTATGTCATGCATTTTATGAAATATTATGTGGCAATATCAAGTAAGATGAATGCACACATACAAGAATTTCACTAATTAAATTCTTGAAATAAGTATTATCAAAATTCCAATAGATCAAAATTAGTTGATTTATGCCTTGTCAACAAGTATGTTTGACATGACTTGAGGCATAATTCATTAATGGAAATTATCATGCATTGATCTATTTAGTATTTGAATAAGGGATGTTAAGCAATTATTATTTACAATGAATTAAAGTACTTGGTACGTTTGTTTTCATTAACAATAAATTGTATCCTATATTTGCATGTTTAAATCCATAAATAACTAATGTTATTCTAAATATTCCGTTGTCGATCAATAATATGGGAGTATTATTGAATTAAGGCAAATCAAAATTGTGGTAGAATATACTTAAGTATATTGATGCGTTGTACATGCCAAATTCAGATGATATTCAATAATGGATAAATTGAATATATGACAGATCCCAACCACATGATTGTACTTTATGGATCTTTGTCATTAAATAAATCATGAATATTTATCCTTAGAATTGAGATACCAGATAACTGTCATGCATGTAATACATTTATGTGATTCAATTTAACGCTATACGTAACTGGTAGCTATAAGGATTGTTTTCGGAAGCGTTGCGAAGTGCATGTGTTATGCTCGTAATCAAGATAGAATTTGTTCCTTCAAATTTGTTTTGAAGTATAATACTGCTGGGCCCCTCGTAGGGTTCACAAGATGTTTGCATGGCCATGCCCAAGGTCTATCTGGAATACGTTCAGAAGATTTGGTAATCTTGATCAATTATAAATAACGAGAAACAGAATAGTTAATTATGGAATGACTTAGATCCATATCCATATTAACATGGTATTAGAAACAAAATGATAAGTATGATGATTAATCATCAAGTGGTTTTTCCAGGAGACCACCACCCGAGTTGTACTAGGGGCATTGGCGTGTTGCTAGACGCTAACCAATGTCAATTATACTTTTGATAGATTTCCAAGTGGGAGCTGTTAGAGTTGTGGAAAAATATTAAAATGTATATAACTAGAATCGAACACGGGACCTTGGGATTGCACACTTTACGTATCAATGACTAACGAAAATAATTAATATATAACCATGTTATTTATTTAATTATTTAGGACACGAAATAATTACTAACGGACGTTAAGCAATTAACGGAATTGACTAACGATCGTTAAGTAAATAAAGGAAGGACTATTAGAGAAAATTGAGGCTTAAGAAGGATCTAGAACCCATTGTAATGGGTTGGCTGGTTTGGGCTAGGGGTTTTATAACCCTTGTCGACCCAAGTAACCTTCTTGTGCTCCAAGTTAGGTTTTCACTATAAATACAAATCAAAGGGTTATTGTTTTCTAGCTTGTGCATTTGTTACTATAACCCTAAGATTTTCTCTCTTCCTTTTCTTCTAAAACCAATCGATCACCTTCTTTTGGAGGGGGGGGGATCAAATTGTTTTAATTAAACAAAATTAGTTTTGGTTTAATTCGTGTCTTTACACTAGCATCTAACGTTAGTTGGTTATAGTACGTGTGTACAAGACCTTGGTAATAACTTACTTTAGTTATTCCATCTTGGATTGTGAAACAAAAAGGTAAGGGGTTTCAGGTTAATCCTTTTATTTGATCAAGAGAAGAAAAGAGAAGTTTGATTTCTTGTTTAGCTATAAATCGAAGGTACACATGTTCTTTTATTTTAGTTAATTAATTACTAGTATTTAGATCCTGTTTTCCGCTGCGTGCTTGATGTACATATTTATGTGTTATATAAATTGTTATGATTCACATATTTCAACACCTCTAATGTGTCTTATAGTAGGGGTGGGTGTAGAATAGTGGTTGGTTGGAATGATGTTCAACATAGAGTTATTCACATGGCTAAACAGAGTACTCTCTGTGAAATCACTAATATTCATGATAAAACTAGGATTCTATGTGGTTTCATATATGCCTCTAATTCTGGAAGGGAGAGAAGGGAACTTTGGAAAGACCTAGAATTGTACAGTAGAATATCTAAGGGGCATCCATGGGTGATTATGGGGGATTTAAATGTAACACTGAAAGTGGAGGAACATTCTATGGGAGGTTCTATAGTTACTCAAGATATGCAAGAGTTCATTAATTTTGCAAATAGTATTGAAGTAGATGATATTAGTTACTCTGGGTTGTTCTATACATGGATTAAATCTCCAAAAAATCCACTGACTAGTACTCTTAAAAAGCTAGATAGGGTTATGATCAATGAGTATTTTCTAACTAAATACCCTGCAGCTTCATCTAAATTTCACCCTTATATGGTCTCTTATCACAGCCCTGCTGTTCTAACTATTCCTAAAGCTATGAAAAAGAAGTGTAAATCCTTTAGGTTTGCTAATTACATAGTAGGCAAACAAGAATTTATGCCTTTGGTTCAGCAACATTAGATTTCAGAAGTTGTGGGTTTTCAGATGTTTCAGGTTGTTAAGAAGCTTAAAAGTTTAAAGAAGCCTTTGAATGAGTTGAACTGGAAGAATGGAAGCCTGTTCAAGAGAGTTGCTGATCTGAAAGAAAAATTAAAAGCTGCTCAGATACAAGTTGATTCTCATCCACATGATAATCAAATCAAAATGAAAGCTGTTGAGATTCTAAAGAGTTAGCAGGAGGCTGTAATAGATGAGGAGAAACTTCTATATCAAAAAGCCAAAATTGATTGGCTTAGAGATGGTGACAGGAATAGTACCTTCTTTCATAAAGTTGTCAAAAGCAAAAAGAATAAGAATAGAATTCTCAGTATGCTTGATGCTAATGGCAATGAGGTTGAAGGTGATCAGACAGCTAATGAGTTTGTTACACATTTTAAGAACTTCCTTGGAGAATCCCAACCTGTTGATGACTTGGATAGTATTGGGGACATTTTCACTAAAAAGCTGACAAGTGATGAGGCTCAGAATATGGTGAGAGAGGTGACAGATAGAGAAATAAAAAAGCCATGTTTGATATAAATGATAATAGGGCACCTGGTCCTGATGGATATTCATCTAGTTTCTTAAAAAAAGCATGGTCTGTGATTGGTGTAGATGTATACAATGCAATCAGGGAATTTTTTCAGAATGGGAAACTGTTGGGGGAAATTAATGCCACACTCATAACTATTATTCCTAAGATCCCTAATGCTAAGAAAGTAACTGGTTACAAGCCAATTGAATGTTTCAATGTCTTGTATAAATGTATTAGTAAGGTGTTAACCAATAGGATTAAAGATGGGCTTGATAGATTTGCAAGTAAGAATCAGAGTCCTTTTATCAAAAGAAGGCAAATTCAGGATAACATCATGGTTGCACAAGAACTTTTAAAAGGATATAATAGAAAATGGTGGAGCTAAAAGGTGTTCACTCAAAATTGATATTGCAAAGGCTTATGATACAGTAAATTGGTGCTTCTTGAAGGCTATCCTGATACAAATTGATTTTCATGAGAAAATGGTGCATCGGATCATCACATGTGTAACTTCATCTGCCTTATCTATTTGTGTTAATGGGGGGATTCATGGTTACTTTAAAGGTGGTAGGGGGCTAAGACAGGGTGATCCAATATCACCCTATCTATTTACCTTGGTAATGGAGGTGTTCTATCTGCTCATGGCCAAGAATACTCAAAACACAAAGGGTCTCAAGTACCACAAGGGATCTACAACACAAAAACTAACACATCTGTGCTTTGCAGATGATTTGTTAGTTTTATGTTATGGTAATGTAGCATCTGTGAAAGTTATTAAGAAGACTCTTATGGAATTCAGTCAAGTGTCAGGTTTACTTCCTAATATGAACAAGAGTACCATCTTTTTTGGAAACATAATAGCAGGGGGTCAAGCTAGAATTTTGAATGTTTTGCCTTTTAAGATTGGTAAGCTACCAGTTAAATATTTGGGAGTCCCATTGATAACAAAAAAGGTTGAGTTTGAATGACTGTAAGCAATTGATTGATAAGGTAAAAGCTAAGGTGAGTGATTGGAAGAATAAGTCTTTGTCATATGCTGGAAGAGCACAACTGATTGCAGCTGTAATATCCTCTATGCAGCTTTTTGGGGCATTTGTATTCCTTATTCCAAAGTCAACTGTCAATGACATTGAAAAAGTCTTCAAGGGATTTCTCTGGTGTCAAGGTGAATTGACAAGGGGTAAGTCCAAGATTGCATGGAAAAAAGTTTGCAAACCTAAGAACCAAGGGGGATTGGGTTTGAAAAGCCTGGCAAATTGGAATGAAACTTTGCTAACCAAACACATCTGGAACTTGGCAACTAAAAAGGATAGTTTGTAGGTCAAATGGATCAACATTGTCAAATTAAAAGGGAAAAATATTTGGGATGTGGATATCAATACTCTGATAGATGGATGTGGAAGAATATTTTGAGCTCAAGGGAAAAAGCTAGAAAGCATATTTTTTACAATATAGGTAATGGGCACAAAGCTTCTATGTGGTATGATTGGTGGAGTGAGACTGGTCCTCTTTGTGATATTATATGTAGTAGCAAAATAATTGAAGTTCGTTTCAGTAATGAATGCATTGTATCAGAAATGATCAATGATGGAAGATGGATTTGGCCAGTTAATTGGCTAACTCAATTTCCTGTGTTACAAACTATTAGTGTGCCTATGTTAACTAGTGAGGAAGACAAAGCAATATGGAGGACTATTGGGAATAAGAAGGTTGACTTCAGTATCAAGGTAGCATGGGAAGAGTTTAGATACAATGATGTTGAGGTATAATGGAATAAACTTGTGTGGTTCTCTCAGGGTATCTCAAGCCATATGTTCATTGTGTGGATGGCTGTGAATTAGAGGTTGCAGAACCAAGACAGAATCATGAAGTGGAATAATGATATCAATATGAGGTGCCCTTTGTGTAAAGGTTGTCCTAATTCACATGACCACCTTTTTTTCCAATGTCAGTTTTCAAAAATTATGTGGAATGAATTCCAAAACAAGAAAGCATTAAGGAAAACACCACTTACTTGGAAAGATACAGTAACTGCACTTACTACATGGTTTCCAAATAACTCTATTGTCAGTATAGTGGGAAAGCTGGTGTTTGGGGCAATGGTATACTACTTATGGCAGGAAAGGAACAAGAGGTTATTTACATAGGAAATAAGAAGTGCAAAGATTATGATTGATGTTATCACAGACTTTGTAAGAATGAGATTAATGGGACTAAAGGTCCATAAAACCAATCAAGTGATCCAACTTTTTCACAGATGGAATGTGCAGCCTACATTTGTGAACAAAGTACCATGAAAAGGCTGAAAAATCAAATCTATCACTGGAATACCGCACCTTGATCACATGAAGTATATAATGACCCAGATACGATACCGACTTACATTATGTGGAGTGATGACCATCCAGATTCAAACAAATGGGTTGAAGCAAATTATCATTGGCTCCTTGATAATTTTGATAATGATGTAGACACATCTACCGACGAGGATGATAACCCACTCTTCTCATCAGATCACGATGGTAAGGGGCCCAAAAATACACTCCCTTAATGTTTCTCTCAGCCACCCCCCAAAATGAAGAAGGATCTTCTTCAACTCCTCAACCACCAGCCCCTATTCTCAATCTACCGGAGGAAATAGTTGAAACCATTGCAGACCTAACATTTGAAAAAAGAGCCCCACAAGTATCCAAATGATCACACCAACAGAGCCAGTTCAGGAGATCAAACACATCTGGTAGGATGTGTGCAATTGTGAGAGTTGCCTAGATGAAGCTGTGAAGGTTGATGATGATGAAGACATTAGACGTCTTGGATCATCCTGTGATGACAAATACCTGCAAACTAAATGCAAAGACAAGTCGCCATGCGACTGTACTCATATAAAGAACATTTTCTCCATATAAGTGTTTAAGAAACAGAAATCTTCACAACAAAAGCTCAAAAGGAGGTATGAAAAGGGTGAGCCAACAGTTGGAATTTTTGGCGAACCTTCGAGAAAATTTGATTACTATGTGTTGTACCCAAAAACATAGTCAAGCCTACTGCCACCATCAAATACACCACCACCCCCCACACCTCCGTCTCTACCACCATCACCATCACCATAACCACCAAATAAACTATCACCATACCACTAAAAGGCTTTATCCATCAACCACACGGACTCACCACCAAAGAAAGATAAACAAGCAATTCCCCCACCGGTACATACTATTGGTCCGCTAACACAAGATCCCTCCTGTTCATACTCACAAGAGTATCAACGATATTTCCTTGCCCTTACTACTTTTGAGCATCCTGAAAAGCGTACAAAGCATGATTGGAAGATAAGAAATCCAACAACCATTGGTCCAATGGGTCTTCCAAACACGACCAGTCCTGCTGAAGCCACTTTAAAAAGGCAAAGTGAAAACGCGATTGCTCAAAACAAAGTTCTTGTGAAAATCCTCTCACACCAAAATTTGATCACAAAAACCCAAGAGACTCTTTCATCAAAAGTAAGATCTCTAGAGAGTATCATTCATGAACTTCGCTTCAAAATCCAAGAACTTCACCGGGATATTCTCCATACCATCAGAACCTCGCCCCGAGCTCAATCCTCATCTTCTATTTCTTAAAAAGAGGCTGAGATGAAGGTTCTAAAAAACCAGCTCCAAGATCTTGAACAACAACATAAACAAAAGAGGATCTCCACTCTTATTGATAATCCATGGAGGTTACCATCCACCCCTTTTGTCGGTGTCTCATTTGACCCACAACCATTACCCCGGCCCTACACCCGTCCAACATCACCATCATTAAACATTTGGGCAGCATAACAAAGAAAACTAAAATCCGCTACAAGCAGATATCCCACATCTTCACAAGAATTAACTACAGATGTTGTAGCCTCATCCAAAGCTCCCAAAGTCCTTCCTATTGAAAAGGTGAACCTTGTTTCATCGTTTCTAAATTCACTCACCCAAATGGACAAACCCCAAAATACCCAATTCATAGCCCCTATTATCCGGCCCTGAATGGATGATGAAGAGTCAAATACTGCTGAAGCATTTGAACATCTGTTTATGGAAGAACCAGACGCTCTAGAATCAACAACTCAGTTTGATCCGGATGAGTATGAAACAAACCACAACAACCGAAACCAGGAAGACCCCAGAGAATTTCCAAAATCTGACATAAAACAATACTTCACCTTTGATGACATACACCATCCAAATGGCGAGAAAGAAGTATCGAAATGCTAACTAGGTGTACTGCAGAAATGTAATATTATGCCATTGATACAGTCATCAAAAGATTTGTCACCCGGCTTCAAGGACACCTCCGAGATTGGTATCAAAGTCTTGGTGAGTATCGCCAAATTCAAATGCAACAATCATCATCCCCTAAAGAATTCATAAGTATAATATACTCAGAATTTATCGGCAACCCATTTGAACATACTGTCCATGCTAGGGAAGAATTTCTCAAAATGAAGTGTTATTCTTTCCAAAAGAAAGACTTGGAAAAACATTATGATCGCATGTCCCAGCGATATTATTGCTTGAATGGAGTTGATGATGTCAACCTAAAGCAAGTCTTTCTTAATTCCTTCCCAAAGTCTCTTGGAAACGAAGCCTGGTATGTGCTTAAACACATACCTTTTTTTGACCAAATTAAGACGAAAACAACCAAAAACTAACAAAAATGCTAAAGATATTTGTGTTTATGTGTTTATGTTTATGCAGGCAGCAGATACAAGAAAAAGGACAAAAATCAACAAAAATTCGGAAAACACGAGCATGAGATTTGGAAGAATGTATTTAAAGCCAAAGCCGGGGAAGAATTCGTCAAAGAAAATATATTTGAAGAAAAGCCCTTGGATCCTACCTAAATTACAAAATCAGTCCTTGGATAACTTTTCTATTTTGGCAAGATTAGTCCCTAAAGTTTAAACCTATTTCTAAAAAAAATCCTATAAAAATAACACAAACCCAATCCATTACCCCTACAAGCCCACCACTAGCCCACCTTTTAAATTAAACCTAAATACAAAACCCGGATCCTAATCCCTAACCCAACTCCCAACCCGAAGTCAAACAAATACCCAAGAATTAAATACCCATTCAAATCACTGTTTAACCTTCCCTAACCCAAGGATTACCCGCCATTAACCTGTAACCCTTCTCCATGTCCCTTTCCTGCTATCCAACTCACCACACCAGTCCAAAAACAACACATGACCATGTCCCCCCCCCCTCCTTGCCACGCTGGAAATCCCAGGCACTAATTTAATCAGACGGCCAAGATTATTTGGATTGAGGACCAAGAAATATCCAAGGGCTGGAATTAAAAAGAAGAAACACAGAAGAGAAAAGGAAACCCTATCTGAAGGCCTTTAAATAGCAGACTCTCCTCAAGAGAATTTTTTGTCCATATTTTCATGTATTAGAAAAGTTTAGACCATCTTGCTTATTGTCTTTTTACTTTCAGTCATTAGGATTAGATTTAAGCTTTGTAACTCTTATTTCAGTCCTGTAATTTACATTTAGTTAATGCAATTTAAGTTTTTCTCTTTTAAGTCAATAGAAGTCAACCTTAGTCAACTTAGCTTACTGCTAATTCTCATTGCTTATTTTCAGTTTATTTTCACTTATTTATGCTTAGGGTAGTTAGTTTCACTTTAGACTTTCAAAGCTCAGCTTAATTTGGCCTAACTCAGTCTTAATCCCCAATTCAGTTGCATAAGTAGTGTTTGGCACAGGGTCTAAACGGGTCAAAACTGGATGAGCATTATTCATGTGCACTAAGGTTACTTTCAATCTTGCTTATTGTAGTCCTCATGAGGTGTTAGTTGAAGCATTTAAGCTGTTTTGGGAAAATTTGAGGTATTGAGCTAGTGGTGGGATTTTAGGAATCATTCCAGTCATAATAGCTTATTACAGCTATAAGCTAAAGATGGGTATGTGGAGTGTGCACAGTAGTGTGAACACAAAGTTGCCTCCACAGTGCTTCGAACAGTACTTTTGTGAGTGTAAACACTGTTTGCCTTTTACTGTAGCAATTACAGTTTAGCCCCTAAGGAAACAGATTTATTACAAACAAATCTACAAAAAATAACTTCCGGCAGCCACATGAATTTTTCCGGAAACCTCAAATTTTCCGGCGACAGAGCCCAGCTTTCATACTACGCCATTATATACTGCACCCAAAAAAAAAAATAATAATAATAAAATAAAATCAGCTCTTTTTGGGTTTTATTTTTGATCAAATTCTCTAAATGCTCAAGTCACCAACAGATTTATTACAAACAAATCTACAAACTCAAATTTACAATACATAAACTTTATTATAACAAAATTTACATAATAAATATTAACAACCTATTCCGGTGACAAAAATAACTTCCAGCAGCCACATGAATTTTTCCGGCAACCTCAAATTTTCCGGCGACAGTTGCAAGTTTTTTTGGCGAGAGAGTGGCGGCTACAGCAGCGGCAAACGACCAAACGGCAACACTAACAAAAAAAAAAAAAAAAAAAAACCGTTAGATTGTCAACACACGAAATATAATCATCATAGATCATATCGAAACTAAACTTCTATAACCATCCGAAACAAAAAGATAAAGAAAAATAACAAATATGTTATTCTCTTTTCTTGATTCGTTCAAAGAAAACACAAGGACGAAAATCAATACCAATATTAGATCTTTGAAATTTTTTGTTGTTGTTGTTTAGATTTGTTTATAAGAGAACAAAAATGAAGAAGGAGGCGGATGCTTGAGATGTGTGTGTTGACTGCACAAATGAAAGTGTGGTTTAGGGATTGTTATGCTTTTATATTGTCCTAATTATTAGGGTAAAAGAGTTGGGCTGATTTGTTTAATTTGTACCAAATATTTATTAAGGTTTGGGCTGGTGTGTTACATAAGTGAATTTGGGCTAAAAAACGAATACAGGATTTGTTGGGCTGCTTTGGGCTTAAACGAAGTATTTTCACACAAACATGGATGGATTTTTTTGTGTGTGCCAAAATTTGTTATAAACGATTGTTTGGATAATTTAGTCCTTTTACAAAAAATCTGTTTGAAAATTGGCAAAAAATACCCCTGAAGTTCACGGCTCTTTGCAAAAGGAGTCCTTTTTAAGTTGACAACTCTTTGCAAAAGTAGTCCTTTTACAAAAAATTTGTGTGAAAATTGGCAAAAAATACCCCTGAAGTTCACGGCTCTTTGCAAAAGGAGTCATTTTTCAAAAAAAAAAACGTTTCGCATCACCTTTTGAATTACGGACACTGCATTTGTTACCAACAACGGCGAAAACAACATTAAAAAAAAAAAAAAAAAAAAAAAAAAAAAAAAAAAACACCCCGCAAAGCGCTCCGCTGCAACGCGCGGGCATAATAGTCATAATAGCTTATTACAGCTATAAGCTAAATTGATGCCCATTTTTGGCATCCTTGAGTTTATTTCTATCCATACTCAGTACTAGAATTAATCCCTTTGAGACTTGGTCCAAGAGTAGCTAGAATCAGCCACATCAGTACACATGTCTGCACATTTTGTGATTTTCCAATTTTCAGCCGATTTCTTTTATTTTTCATTTGTTCATGTTAAGTTATAATTAGTCCAATTTTTGCTCAGTTATAATTTTGATGCTTATCTTGTTAATCCTATTTTTTTTTATATTTTTAGGGATAGCTTATGACAGCTTTTTAATGGCTTAAAGTAAGCACTTTCTGCCCTGCACCCTAGAACTCAACAGACCCCTTGATGCATATTTAAGATCAGTGCTTTTTTGTTTCATTTTCTTAGCTTATCTTGAATTCTTTGGTCCTTTTAGATTACGTTTAGTTTACATTAGCTTATTTTAGTTCCCTTTAGCTTGAATTAGCTTATTTTCCTTTTTGGTTCTTGCCTTAGCTTCATTTTTGCTTAATTTGTCTTCTGATCTGTTTTTAGCTTATTTCTGAGCTTATTTGTGGTATTTAAAAATAGTTGGTTTTATAAATATTGCTTATTCTTTAGTGCTTAATTGGTTTTTAAAAAGAAAAAAAAAATAGTTTTCAAGAAAAAGAGGTGCACCAGGTTCGAACCTGGGACCTTTTGCTCAAACCCTCAACACAACACAACATCACCATCTGCCCTTGGGTCTTCTACGGGTATATCCTTGCAACATTTTTTATTTAACCCACTTTTTCATTTATAAGCTTATTTTCCTTTTTTCTTTTTAAACTGCTTATCCCAATAAGCAGTTGCCTAGTTTTTATTTTTCATAGAATCTGCTTATCCTAAAGTACTTTTCTGTAATTTTTCGTAATTTTTCATTTCCATCTAGTATTTTTCTTTTAAATTCAGTTTTTAATTCATAATAAATTAAATAAAAGTCAAAAAAATATAAATCTTTTTTCTTAAATTTTCTGTTTACATTTAGAACTTTTGAAAAATAAATTTGAACCCGTAGAGTTAATATTTCATGATTTCATTTTTAAAGCTCGGGGTTAGCCCAGATTTTACGCGTTTTTAGGATTTCTTTTGCGTTTTTAGCTACATTAGCCTTAGATTAATATTTCCCTTGCCTTATTAATAGTTTTTAGTTTATATTTCATTAATTTAGTTAAAAACCCACAAACTCACTTTATTTCACCATTCACAACACATTTCACGAACCCGAATCACATATTCCATTCATCCTTCATCGGGACAACGAACCGGGGTTTTTACATACTTTCTTGTGTGTAAATTCCTTTCTTTTCCTTGAATATAAATTGTTAAATCAATTTTTGGCGCCGCTGCCGGGGAAGGTTGAAATGAGTTCGTGATTTCCGAGTATCGATTCGTGTTTTGAAGACCCTTCCTCGTGGAGTTATCGTTTTCATTTGTAAATATTTTTATCTAAAAACCCAAAAAGATTTTCTTTTCAAATTTATTTTCCTTTTTCTTTTGTAATTTTCGATGTTTCTAAATTATAAAATCCAAAAACATTCTTCTCATTCCTCTTATACGTTTAATTCTTTATCTCTTACCCTCTATCCATTTGATTCTTCTCTATATCTTCATCTCACCATTACGGTTGTGAATGGTGTGGGGGTCCTCATAATGGTGGGAATTGTCCCTGTTGTAGCATGGTGGAATCGGGAAACGGGTTTGTCTATGACCAAAATCCTTATTCTTACTATGAAACAACCGACTTTTTCAACCAGCCCCCACAACACCATGAGATGGAAACATATTTTTGTGAGTCTTGTGGAGGTAGTCCTCACCCGGGTTTTGATTGTCAAACAGGGAACACGTTTGTCTATGAGCAAGTTTCATGTAATCAAAACTTTGGTTATGACCATTATCCATACAATTCACCGAATCAGTCACAGCAATCATATTGTTGTGAGTACTGTGGAGGTCCACATTATAACTCTGATTGTCAAACGAGGAACCAGCTTGTCTATGAGCGTGGTCCTTGTAACAATTATGACTATTCTTATCATGACCAACCTCCACAGTACCAAATGATTCAAACACCATCTCAAGAACTTTCTCAAGACATTCTTCATGTTCTAAATTTAATCGAAGAAATTAAGGATTCGATTAAAAAACTTCCCCAAGAAGATCCTCATCAGAAAACTTATGGAGAACTTCTAGCTGAAGAACAAGCAGCTAGAGTAAGTTCCAAATATCGTCAAACTTTCGTTTGCGATGACGATGATGAGGATTCTATGTGGGGAGTTTATGAGAGTTCGTCAGCTGCAACCACACCCGTCCAGAAGAAGCACGAAGACAAAACTATGGGTGAATTGTTAGCAGAGGAGCAGATGCAACTTATTAGAGCTTTATATGTTGAACATAGGGTCGAAGACGATTATGACAAGGAGTGTGCCCCTGAAGATCTTGAAATTTCAGATAAACCTCCGAGTGGCAATCCCACTCCGTCTTCAGAACCTATCATTTCCGACTCTTCCCCTTCCCTCACTCCGTTTGAGGGAAGTGATCCTCTCTTGGAAGAGATCGATGCTTGTCTTAAAAATGATTCAATTTCGCCGGAAATTGATGATTCTTGTCTTGATCCGGAGGGAGAAATTCTTTTACTTGAGAAATTATTGAACCAAGAACCATCTCTTTTTCTCCCTCCGAAGGAAGTTGAAATCAATCCACCAAAGAAATTTGATGACCTTGTTCCTGAAACTTTCAAAACGACTATCACCAACCCTCTGTTTGAGTTCGAATCTGAGTTTACTTTGATTTCTGATAACCCAATCTTTGATATTCAGATGGAGGAGAGTGATGAGTCCGTGACGGAACATGAGCTCACAGATTCTCATCATATGATTGATTCTCTTCACGAGGAGTTCTCCGGTGAACTCACTCGTATCATATCTCCTCCAGAATATGATTACTTTAATTTTGAGGATGATCCTGACCTGGGGGGAGATGTACTCTATCATGAGAGTTTGCTTATTGATGACATCATCCCAACCCTCCCTCCCGTGGTTTTTATGGATGGTAACCATAAGAGCTTCAATGATGATATACAAGATCAGAAAAATGGTATTGTGATAAAGATCCTTCTCCCTTTCTTCACCAATCCGGTGACTTCTCCTTTCTTTCATTCCTTCAGGAGTGAAGATACCATCTTTGACCCCGGCATCTCTCCTTCTTTTAAGCCGCGGGTATCTCATCGGAGTGGAACTTTCGTATGCTTCAATGTTTATCCAAACATCTTGAACGAAAGTCTGATGGAGATTTTCTTTTCCACATGCTCCCCCAAGAACAAATAAATTCGGGGCGAGTCTAAGCTATACGACTCGATAAAAAACAAGCGCTTCGTGGGAGGCACCCCATGCTTATCCTTCTATTTCTATCTATTTTCTAATAAGTGGCGTGAGGAGGGCTACCTCTTCCATTTGTCGTGTTTCGTGGTTGTTTGTGTATGTCCAGGATTTGCCCGAATAATGAAGACTCACGTGCTCGTGGTTTTGTCTTTATCCACTCGAGTTTCATCATTCGTTGCTCATCCGATATCCTAAATCTTATCGTCTAACGTTTATCTTTGGCATAATTAATAAACGGCCTTAGATTTATGTAGGAGAACCCTTACCTTTAAACATTGAGGACAATGTCTCGTTTTAGTCTGGGGGGTAATCTTTCGATTTGATTTTTGCCTTGCATTTTTGCCTTACACTCTCGCAACCCCGTTTTTCCTCCAAAAATTGAAAAAATCCAAAAAATGAGAAAAATTTTAAAATTTTTTGCAAAAATATAATAAATTATGACATTTTGTTGACTTTCCGCTGGTGAGAGTAGGAATAAAATTCTGACTTGATCGGGCGTGTTGAGCCCTAGCTTGTTCCCTTAACCTTTTTAAATGAAAGTTGTGCTAGTCTTTTATACAAGGAGCTAGAAAACGCGAATTCTTTCTAAGAGTTTGCAAGTTCCCATAATCGACTTTAAATATGCGCTTCTTGATTTTATACTTGGCTAAGCATTCGTGGATCTTATTATTTAAGATTTTAAATTTGCGAAGAACGAGAAATGATAGAGTTGTTTATAAGTTAGATTGCTAAACGTGGAGTAGTTGGTTCTCTTTAGAACTCATCGAAGTTATTTGTGGCTTTTTGCTCCCATAAGCTTGCACATCTTAAAAATAGAATCTTAGGATTAATTAAGGGTGTTAGGTTTTGGTGATGATTAGTTTTTGTCTTCTTAAGAAAATTCTTGCTTATAAAAGTTGGGTACACATCAAGGTTACTACAAGTGTCGTGTGACATAAGCAACGGTTCATAAAGCGGCCCTTGGATCTCTAATTCAGGAATGTGTGAGGTCTTGATCTAACGACCTTGGATCCTCATTTCAAGAATGTCTAGAGTCTTGGAATTATCCGTAAAGTTCCGGTTAGTTTATCGTACACGAGATTTGGAGTGGTGGCACTAAAATTAAGCATAAATAAATAAATCTTAAATTTATGTGCTATAAGTTGTGGATTCGAGATCGGTCCTTGGATTCTTATTTCCAGAAGGTATTTAGGTCTTGGCTACCCTCTTACACCGGCCCTTGGACCCTTGATTCTGAAAGGCGTTAAGGTCTTGGAACTCTCCGTTGTAACGGCCCTTGGATCCTTTATTCCGGAAGGTGCAAGGTCTTGGAATTTCCCCGTGAAGATCCATAGTTTATGGTACACAACTTCAATAAAAAGTTAGGTTGTAAAAAAAAATTGCAAAAGTCAAAAGTATAAAAATAGAATAATAAGCCCCATTTTAAATCACCTTGATGTGGACCTCATTTTTATGGCAACGGTTTTCGGAGGAAGATTAGAAACTAGTTAGCATCTAAACTTGGTGTCTTTATCGGACTTAAAGAATTATCGAAACAAAAGTATGAAGAAATTCATTTCTCATGCAAAAATAAAATAAATGGAGACATTAGGAATATGGGAGCAAGAAGTAGCTAAGCGTACACAATTAACTTTTATGAGTAGTGATAGCAATCTAACTTGTAAATAACAATGATTTTGTTTTTAAGCTTAGTTTGGGGACTCGTGAAAAATCAAGGATGATGAATTTTATCCGTATGGTCACTTCTTTATGAGTCATGTTTCCTACTCATTGACCCTAAAAGTTATTGTGAGATAATGAAAGTCGAAAAACCGTCACATGAAAATGAGAAAAATATAAAAATATAATAAAGTGTGAATAAATGGAAAAACAGCCTACTGAGCATTAGAAGCAAGAAACATCACGATAGCTCAAACAACGCTTGGCGAACTTTATCAGTTGATCTTGAACGCGTTGGCAAAGATTTGTAACCAGAAAAAATTTCTCGCTGAATTCAAAAAAAGGGGAAGACATCTTGGATCAGCCTTTGATGAAAAATACCTGCAAATTAAATGCAAATACAAGTCATCATGTGACTGTACACATACAAAGAAGAAGTTTGACACTAAAAGGATTTCGAGTTTCTCTAGTAAGCCCTGATTTTCTCGACGAAGCAAAAAGAAAAAATGAAAGTTCATAAGAAAGAAAAAACAGCGTGGAAGAACATTTGACAGGTGCTTCATATGTCAGAAAAAATGCAATTTTGCAAGAAATTGTCTAGAAAAACGAAAATCCTAGGCTTTAATCCAAGTCCTGAGGCAAGTGGAACCAGTGGACCTTTCTGACCTAGAGTCCCTTTACTCTCTTGACGATGAGCCAGGAGACTCGTTTGATGAAAAATCTCCTGGCTCCTGGCTCATCGTCAAGAGAGTAAAGGGACTCTAGGTCAGAAAGGTCCACTGGTTCCACTTGGCTCAAGACTTGGATTAAAGCCTGGGATTTTCGTTTTTCTAGACAATTTCTTGCAAAATTGCCTCTTTTCTGACACATGAAGCACCTATCGGATGTTCTTCCACGCTGCTTTTTCTTTCTTATGAACTTCCATTTTTTATTTTCGCTTCGTCAAGAAAATTGGGGATTACTAGAGAAACTCGAAAACCTTTTAGTTTCAAACTTCTTCTTTATATGAGTACAGTCGCATGATGACTTGTCTTTGCATTTAATTTGCAGGTATTTGTCATCACAGGCTGATCCAAGACGTTTTCCCATTTTTTCGAATTCAGCGAGAAATTTTTTCTGGTTACAAAGCTTTGCCAACGCGTTCAAGATCAACTGATAAAGTTCGCCAAGCGTTGTTTGAGATATCGTGATGTTTCTTGCTTCTAATGCTCGGTAGGCTTCGTTTCCAAGAGACTCTGGGAAGGAATTAAGAAAGACTTGCTTTAGGTTGACGTCATCAACTCCATTCAAGCAATAATATCGCTGGGACATGCGATCATAATGTTTTTCCAAGTCTTTCTTTTGGAAAGAATGGTATGTGCTTAAACACATACCTTTTCTTGACCAAATTAAGACCAAAACGACCAAAAACTAACCAAAATGCCAAAAATATTTGTGTTTTTATGTTTGTGATCATGCAGGTACGGATATTTAGAAATATGGACAAAATCAAGCAAAAACCGAAAAGCCTCAGCACGAGATTTGGAAGAAAAATATTTAAAGCCGGGAAAGAAATCATCAAAGGAAAAATATATTTGAAGAATAGCCCTTGGATCATCATCAAATTACAAATTCAGTCCTTGGTGTGAATTTCAGCATATTACAAAAATAGTCCCTATTATTTAATCCATTTCACCTTTAGTCCTATACTCTAAATACTGGATTTGAATAAAAACCCAATCCATAATCCAACACCCAGCCCATTCCTACACAAGCCCACACCCTTTTTAAACCCCAACCCGGATCTACCTATGACCCGGTCAAAACTCACCCAGCCAGTCAACCACTAATAAACAATAAAAAAATACTTTCCCTCTATAGTTTTACTGTGCTTCTCCTCAAACAATTACCCGTACACTGAAATTACCCGTACCTAGGATACCTCGTACCTTCTAGAGAGGCTGACATGTCAGGATGTTGTCATAATCTTTCCCACATGGCAGTTTGGAGCAAATTGATTGGATGGGACACGATGGTGGGATGAATCAAGGGCTGTGATGATAGAGGATGATGACATCCTTGGATGGAGGGCTGAGATTAAGCTGAGGAAACCCTAGAAGCATCCATGGAAGGCTATAAATACCTTCTCCTCACTCACAAAGAGGCGGTTAGATAGTTAGTAGGATTTTAGGGTTAGATTAGGAGTAGCTTTAGCATAGCTTTTAGTGTAATCCTAGCTTAATGTTTGAACTTATTGTATTGATCTCAACTTTCTAGTACTGTAATCATTTCAAGAATTAATGGTTTTGTAAGTTTTTATTTAATTTCTCAAAATAGTCAACTGCTTATTGCTTATTTTAACTGCTTATTAGCTTTCCCTTCTGCTTATTCCCTTTCTTAATGCTTAGTATTGCTATTTGTGTGCTTAATGTTAGCTTGTAATCAGTTTTGCTCTTACAATCAATAAAATCCAAAAAAATATAGCTTAATTGAGCTAGTGCTTATTACAGTGCTTATTTTCAGTTGAAAGTCATTCATATCAGCTTAACTCACTTAGATAATCATCTGTCATTAGATATTATAGTTTAAATTAGTCTGCTTAGTGTAAATATGCAAAACAGTCTCCATTAAGGACTGTTTGGCATATGGGTTAAAATGGGTAGAAATCAGCAGCTACTGTTCATGTGCACTATTATTAGGTTTAATCCAGCTTAAAAAGACCTAGGTAAGTAGATTGTAGGGAAATTTGAGCTTATTTGGAAGGTGTAAGATACTCACTAACTATGACACACGTATGGTTTAATCTATGGATCGAATAGTGCAAGAATTTAGAGAGAGAAAGGAAGAGTTAGGAACTTAGAGAGAGAAGTGAATGTATATTATGTGAAAATGATAAGAAGTTCCAACCCTTCCCAAGTGTGGGAAGGGGTATTTATAGTTACAATATTTAGGTGCCCCGAGTGGGTTGTGGAGTGAGCTGACAGTGGGTAAAGACCCGACCCACTCCACGAATACTATACTAACTAAACTAATAATACTAATTATACTAATAATTTTAATAAGCCTACGAGCTACATAAATGCTAAATAGGTACTCGGGTGACCGAGTCTTCACATGAATATTTATATTCCTAACAATCTCCCCCTAAGGGAGGTCACCCCGGAAATAATATTTTGAATTCTAGCATTCTATCATGTGTGTTTGACTTTGTAACTCGTAGTCTTTGATTCTTCAATTTCATTGATCTTTGTGCCTTCAGCAGTGAACTTTTGATGACTGATCGGTTGTCTTGGATGATCTTTGAGTATTCTTCGAGGTTATCATCCAATATATGTCTTCAAGTCATCTTGCAGCATCGTCTTCATGTGACGTTGTAATCTTTGTGCTTTTTTAGAGATCATCAGCCACCGAAAATCTCTGAGCTCATCCATTGTAGTGATATTGCCTCCATGTGATTTTTTGTGACCGTTGGACTCGCATGTTCACACATTTCTGGATCATGATAGATTTCATCAGAGTTGCAGAAGCGGTGTTGTAGGTCTTTCAACTATCATGATGTCTTTGATAATGAATTGGAAGTGTGAGCATGGAGTGTGGATTGACACATTTCTGCCGGAATCAGGAACCACCATCGCCATCTTTATATGAATCTGAAATAAAACAGTTAGCAATAAAGTTGGAGAACGAATATGGCTTTGTCATTCGTTCGATGTGGTGGTTGGATATAACCTTCGGTTCTGTGAAGACCGACCTGTGATCAGGTAGAATACCCTTTAAAGAAGATTCTCCTTGACAGGAATTTCCAGCTTGTAGTAACGAGTCTTCCAACAAATTAATGTCAGAATCATCATACTAAGCATGTTCTCATACCGGAACGTCTCAAAGCAGACAGCACGGTAGAGTGAATCAGTGAATTAAATACCCTGATGAAGCGAAAAGTGTACCGCTTTTAGGGGGTCATTTAAGCCCTAATCCGCGATTATATGATCAAATATTGCCCTAAATCGTTTCTTTTCTCATTTTAGGTACTTGGGACGTGATTTCTGGAATATGAAGCATTTTGGAGCTTTTTGGACGTTTTTATGCTCAAGAATGAAGAAAACAAAAAGACCATGGAAAGTCAGGATTTTACACCTGACGGCGTCAGGCTTTGGATGCTGACGCCGTCACTTGAAGATGAAAGTGGTGGAATTATACACGTGACGCGCCAGAAAGTTTTACATTAGAAGTCTGACGGCGTCACGCTTTGTGACGCCATAGGTGGTCACGGTTTAATTTAAAGAGAGACGGCCCAGAAGATCTTGAAGGTGACGGCGTCAGGACTCATCCTGACGACGTCAGATGATATATGTAACACCCCGAAAATCGTAATGAAGCAGCGGAAGACTTAAACGGGGTATTACCAACTAGATCACAGTCATAAGTATAGATTTTTGATAAAAAGGGAAATTTTATATCATTCAATGAAAACTCAATATTCAGAGATTACATATTTGTTATAAAAAAAAAAGGGGTAGTAGTTCACAAAAGTGATGATGAGTTTGAAAAGAATGATATAGTTATTTAGAACAAGGTGGGTCTTTTCTCCATGCCCGTGCCAACTCCGTGCTTGAGATTTCTTTAATTACCTGAGATAAACATGCTTAAAATGTCAACACAAAGGTTGAGTGAATTCACAGTGTTTTATTTGTAATAGTTTGAAATAGTTTGAACACAAGTCAAATAGTAGTGAAAACAATAAATGATATTGTGGTGTAATGATCAAATAGATAAATATTGCACTAAGCCTCATGAAACGCAAACCTTAACGTGTAGGGGTAGTAATAATAAATATCCCAATCATAGCAATGATATGGGTGATAAATGCCCTGGTGTAGGAGTTTTGCCATACTCAAATTCGAATAAAGTGCATTTGTCTATCAATCCGGCTAACACTATGGCTATCCATCCGGCTAGTACAAATGGGATGTCAACTTCCAATAGATCTATTCACGAAATTCGCGTTCACTCGCAAGTGATTAATGGTTCATGATAAAGGGACTTTTAAATTGGCGGGTGTAATAACTTAGGCAATATTAACTTAGCAATATCAATCAGGATAGCATACAAAAATATTTGTGTTCAGATTTATAGCATGTATCTCCCCACGGGATTTGAAAACATAGTAAAAGTGGGACTATGAACTCACCTTGGTAGTAGTAGGATCTGTGATGAAATAGAATCAAAAGGGGTGTAGTGGCTCCAACGCGTGACCTAAATAGTATGGCATAATTTAGTTTGCATTTATGATTGAGATTCGATGAACGTAAAATAGTTTATATATTTATCAAAACACTTATGTTATTGTTGCACGTGTTACTATTTATTTTACGGCTCGTAAGTATTATTGACGTATGACGATTTTAGTATATCGTTTTCGTTACTATATTAATAACTAATATTCGACGTATGGTCAGCTCGAGTTTTAATAAGTGTTAACATATTTTTTTTTAAAAAAATGAAACATTTTTCTTCTAAGAATTGTATAATCGAACGCACCCTACTGTTTTTATTTTCAAGGTAAGTGGGCTGTGGCCCAACACAAGCAATTCTAACCCTTGTGGGCTTTGGCTTGGTTCTAAGCCCAAACAGATTTCCCTTTTTTTTTTAATTTGCCGGGCTTTGGCCCAGCGTTAAATCCGAACCCAAGTTATTTTCACATATGCAGAATTGTTTTAGATTGGCGAATTTGTAGTTTGCTTGGTATTTATATTTGAAACAAAACAGCCATTGCGCCAAGTTAAGCTATTGGCAGTCTCGATTCGAGACCTTTGCTAAGGGTGCTATCGTGCTACTAAGGTCGAACCTAGAGTCTCACTTGTTAGTGACACTCGAGAACCGCTCGAGCTCAAGCCGTTGGGGCATTTAGGTGGTTGACAACACGAGCCTATCCTGGGTTTATTCAAAGAGTTTCGTCACAACATAAATCATAACTCAATGTTTCCGCTTGATTCCAAAACCTTCGGTTAGTTATAAGCTACGCCAAAACTACTCGATGACTTAAGTCACGACATCACGATAATAGCAACTCAACCTTACGGTTTCAATATTTCTTACAAGTCTTGCTAGTTCAATCCTAAACCCAAAATGCCATTCGACAAGCCGTCCATTTCGACTACTCTTAACTACTATCCTTTTAACGAATCCGCAACTAAACAACCCATGACTTCTTAAAGTCAATCCCCCATTCGACCCATCTTAAACTAACCCTTATTCTTTCAAATCTTTAATCCAAGAGTTTCCTAACCACATCTAATTCATCAATATTCACAATCATCTTAATAACTCTAAATTCTCTTTCATTCGACCTAGTTTTAATTTCTGTAAATCGAATAATTTAAAAAAAATAAAAATGAAACGATATCAACCAAAGATTAATAATTAACCTGAGTAATTTGTGGGACTTCGAATATACCTCAAACCCTCCAATCCGAAACTCAAAAGCTCCAAAACCCACTTCCACAGCCTCCTATTCGAATCACTCTCTAACTCCTTTGGGTGTGTTTGAAGATAAGTGTGATCCGAATCTTTCCCAAGAGGTGTGGATTTATGGAGGTTTATGGAGTTAGGTTCCATACCACTTTCGGATTGTGGGAAAACTAACCATTCCAAATTAGTGTGAGATCTCTATATAAACTCCTAAGTTTTAAATGAACCCGTGAATGAAAAGGATAAGACTTCATGGTCAAACTCAAATTTATGGTGGGTGTGTGGGAGATGGAGTTAGACTCCATTTCGAGTCCGGTTTATGGGAGAAATAATTATCCTATTTTGTGCAACATCCCTATTTGAGTCTTCTATCCCTAGATAATCTCGTGACTATGATCCTTAAGGGTCAACTTAAGATTTAATGGTGATATAGATGGATCGAAGATGGTGTTTTTGGGAGGTGTGGTGAGCGACAAAAAGATGAGAGAGGGAAGAAGGGTAGCAGTGAAGAGGAGATAAGGGAAAAGTGGGTGGGATAGGTTTATATTAATTTAGAGTATAGGTATTTTATTTGTAAATGGTTTTTGTAAGTTTTATTTAAGGTATTGTGTTGTATTTTTAAGGTAGATAGGTATTTTAAGGTAAAATGAGTGAGCTAAGTACCCGAGTCCCGCTAGACAGTGTTTGGTCCGGTTTTATCTAAAATGTCTCTAACTCGAGAGTTCATATTTTTAGAGTTGTCGTATATTATTTGAGCTTGTTTTCGAGTTTGCAATTATTTTCATGATTTTTCTGTATATTCTTCGTTTAGATTTCATTTGACTTATGCCATACTACCACGGTGTCGGTACGCGTGTGGTTCCAATAAGAATGGAACATGAGTTTTGTCGCGTGATCGTTTTGAAATCTCACTAGTTGTTTCTCAAAAGAAAAAAAAAACATAACAACATTTTGAATGCAACGGTGAATAAAATGACTTGATTAAAATTCATGAGCAATAGTTTCGGGTTTACAGAAAGTTTATAACTCGAAAATTTCGGGTTATTACAATATATAATGACGGCATCAAAGTATTCTTACACGAGAAGGAACCTTAGTGAAACCGCCACAAGTTAATCAAGACAATCACAACTCGCGCGCGGAGTAGCTGTTACTGTTTTGGCCATAAAATCTTCATACGAACTCGGATTTTGGTGATTCAAGAGGCCACGGAATCGGGACGAAAAGATCTACAATTTGGTGAAAAAGGGGAGCTGACGCCGTCACTTGTTAAGGCTGACGCCGTCAGATCGATGCGGACAGAAAATCAGCTATAAATACAACATCACAACTTCATTATTTGTAAGCCCTAAACCCTAAGTCCGATTCTAGGGTTTAGGTAGGTGTTTTTCCAGCAACTTAGAGGGTCTTAATCATGCCATAAACATCTTGTAATGGTTTGTTTATTGATTCAATCTTATACTATATCTTCAATTATCATTATTGTCAATTGCTCTTCATTGATTATGTGTTGCTAATTCACCTTGTGTCTACTTATGATTGTGTGAAACTTGTATATAATTAATTAGATCTTATTGATTCCTTGTTGATGTATGTGTCTATCATCATCAATAAAGGTGTGACACTTCAATAGATCTAATTGGTTTAGCTTATAATTCTTGTTTCCTATTGTCTCTTGTTTGATTGGGTGATATCGATGTTAGGCTTAAGAAAACTGGCTAAACTCCTATACGGTAACTTGCTTGAACGTCTTAAGAAATATGAACCAATGCGTACCAGGTTTATTTGGTTGTATTTAATGCATGAGCGAATTCTAGTGATCCCATGTTAGGAGCTTCTTAGCCGGCTCGACATAGGAGTGAAGTAGGAGCTTATAGAGTTGGGGAAGTACGTACGCCACCCCACGAATGATATTAAGGAATACAACCCGTCAATTAAAACAAGGTGTGACAATTCAATAGGTAGAATTGGATAGCTAGCAAGGAGTAATATATCATAGGTAGACATGCTTCACTTCCCTTGTAGAACCCTAGTTTACTTTCCTTCACATTAGTTTAAGTAGTAGTTTTTGGGTTAGTTGATTAGCAACTAATTCCGCCTCTCCTTCCAAAACCCGAGATTTTTACTTGCTTTCCATAAAATATAAAAATACAAAAAGAATCATCCCTCACCTCTAGACCTAGTAGATAAATTTCAATCCTAACGAACACTATTCTTTGAGTTGAACGATCAATCCCCCGGTACTTGCCACTTCACTATACTACATCGGTCAGGTACACTGCCTGGTGGGGATTGCAAGCTTCTCGAGATCCCTCGAGAGGTAAAACCTGTTGTAAGGTCGCAAAACCACGCATCATACCCACTGATTGACGAGAAATTGATTAGAAAAATCACTTGCGTGTCACAGGATAAACATTTTGAGCAACACGACAAGGGTTTTATAAATTGAATCACATTTCTGTCAAAAATACTTTTGTTTGAATCGCCTCATCGTTTCTTTCCAGATGTCACAAGCTTGATCCATGAAGGATCTCACATGTCACCCACCAAGAGCTTGTTTGATGTTGGCTCTAGAAGGATTTCCATCTTCATTGTGAATACTTAACGTATCACTCGGATGTTCTGGCAATACCACAAGGATAATGCGTAGGACTCTTCATATATATTTTCTTGCTTTTCACGGTGTATGAAACAGCAAGCATATTGGAAATGTGTCCTAATGAGATTAATTGATGATCTCTTGGCTCTAGACTCAATTGTGCGTTTTGATTTAGTGATCGGAGGCTGGAGAGGACTGCCACCTTTTCAATATCGTCAAACTCGGAGTGAGAGAGACGATAGCAATGTATTGATCTCCGTGACAAATGAAACAAGAGTCCTTTTAGGGACCTTGAGTGGCTAGGGAGGGTTGTGCAGCGTATCACTGGGTCCATGATACTTTGTCTTCAATGTCAGCAATCAACTTAGTGATTCTGACAGCATATGTATTGACCCGGTTTCTGCCTAAAGTGTAAGGAGGGCTTCTTTCTATTCACCCTTTATCTTTACATTTCTTTTTCATTCTTCAACCCCTTCAGCACTTACCGAGACTTCATCACTAGTACCTTGTTGGGTTTGTTCCAGTACTAGCTCCATCTCAGTCGGCACTCTTCCCTTATTCACTTGTCTCTTTTTTTCATCATACCTAAGGACTTCTACACTAACAAGTGGATTGTCCCTGGGTAGATCGCTCCGGTTCTGGCGGGATCGTGGGAACATATACCTAACCTTACCATCCTTATAACTCCAGTACGTTAAATAAAATGGTTGGTCTTTGGTGTTCTTCCATAATTGCCATCATAAATCATTCGCTCCCCCTCAATATGTGCATCGATATACGAAAGGTTTAGCACATATAGGAGAGCCTACACTTTGAGTTCCAAAAGATCACATGTTTATCATAATTTTATATTTAAATCACATTCTCTCCCCCGATCAAAAATTTCAAACCATTTGATATTTAAATCACATGTTTATCAGAATTTCATATTTAAATCACATTCTCTCCCCCGATCAAAAATTTCAAACCATTTGAGATTTGTGATCCCAATTGATTTAAATATGTTTAGAAAATTTGGGAGAAAATGTGGTCAGGTTTTAATATACATTCTGATTATGAAGCATACAATGCTCCCCCTTAAACCATGAGAGAGTGTCACTGCTGATGTTGCACAATGGTTTAAAAAGGTGTCTGAAATTTGAACAAATATTCTCCCCCTCAATTAATGACCCGTTTTCTATTTAAAGAGCTGTAGTCATTCAATTGAGAGTCAAGTATTTGTGAAAATTTAAGTCCAGTTACCACCTTGTGGAACACCAAAACTCTCCTGAAGAATCATAGAAGACAAAGAGTCTGTGGTGTAAAGAAGACTTCTCTTCTTATACAAGAAATGATGCACTGAATTGTACATCAAATCAGGGATGCACGGATATGAAGTAATCCATGCCTGGGTGAACATCACCCAGTGGGAGGAACAACCGTCTTTTTGGCGACGTGCTTTCCCCATTTTGAAGCGCGGGTTGCTATCTAAAGTAATAGCAAGCCATTTAGACATGTTTTAACAATACATTTTAACTTCTGCTCGAGTTTCATTTAAAGTCTCGTGTCATTATTGAATGACATTTCTAAGACCGTAAATGTTATCGATAAACAGAAGACATGCCTAGAGAAACTATTTTTGGTATTTTCTAATTTTCTGATTTTTATGGTTTTTTTTTGTTTTATAATTTTCTATTTACAATTTGGTTTTATATTTTTCTATATACAGTTTGGTATAAGATATGTACAAAGTATATTATTCAATTTAAGAAAATGTTGACATGAATACCGAGATAAGGATACGTTCAGTATGTTGTAGAAATCAGTAGTCAACATCTCTTAAACTTTTACCACCAAAGCTTTCGAGGCTCCTGAATAGTCATCTGAACTTAAGCCTTCTCAATTGTGAAGCTTTGATAGCTTCCCCCCAAACCGAAAATCTTCTTTTGCAGATTCGAAGCTCTCTTTCAAGCTTACATAAGGTAAGTGTACAGCGGAAACCGTAGCAAACCACATAAAAAATTGTTGCTCCTTTTAAGAATAACCATCGTGATTCTCCGATCGGGGGATCCTCAAATAGATCAGCAGTGTATCATCTCACACTTGAATAATTCTTCTCACATTTCTTCCCGTTGAAGTCTGAAGCAATGCATACCAAAAGTATCCAGAAACTACTTCCCCCAAGTAGTTGAAGTGATGCAATCAGTCTCATTGTATGAAGCTCAAAAACCCGAAGTACACACTCAATCCCATTAATGAAGTCGAAAGCGTAATCATCAAGATCAATTAATACTCGAAAATGCACTTTTCTCCCTTTAGGAAATTGCAGATGAGAATTGTTACACCAAAGTCAACTAAGTCCCGAGTGTAAGCAATTTATCCCGTATGCAGTCGAAATGATAACACCAAGACAGTACCACAAAATTCAAGTAAGTCCTGGATGAACACCTTTCCTTCTGTAGGATACAGACTAACCATAGGAATCATCATACATTTGTGTACCTCTTTAATCATCAAAAAATGTTTCTTACATCTCTTCCCCCACGTAGTTGGAATGATACACCATAAAGAACGAGTTAAAACACTGATTTTCTCTGCGGTTATGAAATTTGTCTTCCCGGAATAACTTCAATTCAGAAGAAGTATAACGTTCATCACGTGTACTCGTTGTGCGTTTAGATGTATGTCTCCTTCCCCCTTGCTGGTTTTGATACCTCAGAATCAGCAACACATTTTACGCACATATTCTTGAAATCTTGTGAGAAGACGAAAATTGGCTCAAATATATCAAGTGAGAATCAACCGCTACCGAAATACTTTCTGACTATCTTTACCAACCCTTAAGTAGGCCATCTGAATTGATAACTGATGAAGCAAACCCGATATACCAAACTTGAAACTGAAGTAGAATTCCCCATTCTCGTGACTTAAGCTTGCACTAATGTAGGAAGAACGGTGTAGAGAACTTATGATCCCAATTGATTTAAATATGTGCTCCAAGCAAATCTCTAAGTACTCAATACCCAACCAAAGTATGAGACATTAACACCTCTTGCGATTATCCACAACGTCATCGGCGTGTGACACTGAGTACTACAACGTAACTCCTTAAAGTGATAGTTAACCAGGTCTTCAAACATTTACCCCGACTGCTGGTAACTAGATAAACTAAGTCTTCAACTTAAATCTTAAGCACGAGCAAGTTATCATTGAAAGTCATGCATCCAACCAACCCCGATTTCAAGATAGAATAAGATCACGCCTTTGAGAAAGTCCACTTCAATCCTCAAATAAGTGATACCTGATCAACTCCGTAGTCACCATTAGATGCCCAACAAGTGATTGTTTGTTCACTCACTTTTTCACACTTCTCCCCCTCAAAAATTACATATGAGAATGCCATTTTTGATTGAACAAGTGTATATGAGGTTGATTCACTGTTCACACTTCTCCCCCTCAAAAATTGCATATGAGAATGCCATTTTTGATTGAGTGAATAAACGTCCAATCAGATGGAAGTAGATCCACTTGATGTCGTCCGAGCATGGAGCAAGTATAAAGAATAGCCAGAAACAAGGAGAGTCGTATGACCATTTCTCAACTCTCAATCACCATATAGTTTATTCACCCTTCTCCCCATCAAAATTTGCATATGACGACCAACTACCATTTTTGATAGACCAGGTGAATAAGAATATACTCCAATGTACGTTTATCCCCTTGATGACTGAATGAGCATGAGAAGAACATGAAGCTTGATGAGAATGGTCATAAATAAGAAGATTCCTCTTCTTCCGAAGATAAAGCGCACTCAAGCGTACGCCTTTCTTTTCTTGGATGAACGGGGCCTGAAGAGATGTCAGCAAACGCCATAATGTTGACATTGAGGCCCGAGGCTTGAGCTGTAGTGTTCAAACGTCATTGTCGATGAAGAACGAGGCCTGAACTGATATGAACAGACATCATTGTCATTTCCCCTCATATGTTGTAAGCAGCCTGTGTCCAAATGTCAAAGGACGATCCGTACGACCTGCATTTGAAAACAGACGAAAGAAGAGAGTTTGGAGTGCCGGATCCCCAATATAAGTTGGGTTCCAATTGGTTAGAGCAAACAATCTTTGGAGCTGCTGGAGCCATAGGTGCCTTGGTTTTAACAATAGGGGCAACACTAGTAGATACAATTGACCTAGTTAAAGGGCATTGTGTATCTAAAGGGATAACTCTACCAATTGGCTTCCATTCCTTAACAGGCACTACTCTAGGCATTGTAATCCTCGTTAAAGGGCAATGTTCGCCTAGTGTGAATGTTCGGCCCGTGGGCTTCCACTGAAAGCCCACATTGGTAAACATTTTCCCTGTAGGTTTCCAAGATTGCTTAATTTGTCTAGCTCTCCAAACTTTCTTAACTGGGGGTTTGTTGGACGACTTCAGAAATTTCTCAACACATTTATCATGATTACCCGAAATTAAGCATTCATTACATGTTTTGCAAAGTGAATTAGGGTTTGAATTATGATTCTTTTTGCTCAATTCTGACTTATTGTTCCTCATGTGGTCTTCTACTTTCTTTTTAGGAACACTTTTAGCTGGTGAAGTCCTAGAATTCCTTATGTTTCTCCTAGGTTTTGACTTGCTAGCTTTTGTGACACTATTAACTCCTGTAGAAGGACTGATGGGAATCTTAGTCTTTTTCACTTCTGGTTGCTGAACATGTTTTGATGTGCTGGGATCTGAAGTTTCCAAGGGTACCTCAAAGGTTACATGCTTGTTTTTAGCCGTAGATGATGATGCAGCAAATCTATCTCTTTTGTTATCAATCTTAGGATCTGTGCCACTAACATATTCTAAAAGTTCCTAAGACCGTTTAGTAATGTAGCAGGCATCTGCAACAGCACTGTCAAGTGGTTTTACTATTCTATCCTCTTCTACGATCTCACGCAAGACGTCAAGGCTATCCTTAAGGAGATTGAGATATACTTGGTGGGCAGACCTATTTTTCCTAAGGGGAAAAGGAATAGGTACTACATCAACAACATACTTACTACAAGCAGAAACCTTTGGAACGACATTATCACCAGTGATGGTTGGCATTTTTCCTTTCACCTGAGTCTTAAGATTCTCGATTTCATTTAACAAAGAAGTTATCTTTTCATTGTGACTGTTTCGTGTGACCTTAATTAAGTCATATAACTCTTTGTAATGCTGTTTGACTTTTGAATTTTCAGCTCGAAAACACTCATTTTCAAAGTGTAACTTATTGATGGTGTCTTGATAGTGAAAATTCTGAGAATCTGAAGACGAAGGTTTATTGGTGCCATACACATCACTCTTGTTTGATTTTAGTTGGGCGATTTGAGCCCTTAATTGTCGTATCGTGTTTGTGTGAGCTTGAATTTTTTAATCACGTTTGTTCAATTCAAAATATGTATCAAATTCAGGAGCATCCAAGGATGTCTTGGCATTTGATATTTTAAAATTTTCTCCTAAGTGTTGATATTTTAATTGCAGATCAAGAAAATCAACCTCTAGTTTTGAAAAACGTTTGACCATGTTATCATTGTCATCATTTTGAATTTTCTCATGTAATTTCAAATTCTCCCCCTCAAGCTCAATAACATGATTCTGGGTAACAGACAAAGAAATAGAATATTCATGAAATTGACAGGCAGTTAATGCAGCATCAGTAACAGTATAAAATACATCTTGTGCAATACATCTAGCAATCAAATTCTCATTGGTGATGAGAATATTCTTTCTCTCAATCTCACGACTCTTAATTTCTATCGCATTTTGAGCTACCTCATTTTCCATATCTTTAAACATTACTTTCATTTCATTTACTTCAGTTTTAAGTGTATTTTGCAATCCTTCAAACTGTTCATTGAGTAATTTAAAGAATGGAATGACCTCAGTCAAGTAACACCTTTTTGTTTGTTCAAAACCTCTTTCTCCCTCAGAAATTCCAGTTGGTGTAATTCTCTTCTTACATGTTTTATCAAAATCAGCAAATAGTTGACAAAGTACATTTATGCTAATTAAGGTTTGCATTCAGTGGGAAGAGTCAAAGGGACCAAATGCCTAGGTGTATTGGGAGGATACACCGTCGCAGCTGCAATTTTCCTAAGGGATGGGGCTTTGGCTTCAAGCTCATCGGCCTTTCTCTTTTCCATATCTATAGACCAAAATATTTGTTCGGGTGTTAACTTCTTTTGAGGTGCAAACACAGTCAAGCAATTCTCCTTATAATAATCATGGGGTTTGACTATTACTCGCTTGGCTATGCATATGGGATCTTTCATTTTCTCATTCATCCTTTCTCTGTTTCTCTCATCCATTTCATTACTCTCTCTTAAAGATGACACATCAGGTGGGGCATGATCAGGCATAATCATCACATTGATATCATATAAGGCGGGTTGAGCTACTTTAGCATTCCTAAGAAGGCTAATTTAGATTCACCTACATTACTTTCACTATGCTTATCACACAGCTTTTTGTGCTTTTGAAGCATTTAAACCGTTTGTCTAGATTGGTCTTGCGTGTACAACTTATTTTCAAGCTTATTCTTTAAGGTTTTCAGTCTGGAAAAATCATTTAAGAGTTGCGTTTCCTTTTCTTTGAAGTCTTGTTTTATTTTATTTAAGTGCTTTTGGGCCTCCTGTTTTTGTTGAACAGTTTGATCCAGCTGATTTTTCAAAGAATTCAACTCTTGTTTTAATGTTTCTTCCCTAACATTACGCTCTGTTATAAGTGTACGCATTTGACATTCCATTTTCTGCTCACGTTCAGTTAGTTCAAACTTAGCACGCTGTTCATAAAGGGCCACCTGATCTTTATATATGTTTAGTCTAGTGGTCAATGTGTCATCTGGGACAAACACAGTGTTTTCATGCAGCACATAATCATCATTTAGAACAGAAGATGCACAACTAGGTACAACAGACGCTTCGTTGTGTTTCACATATTGTTCATATGGGAGAACATTGCTATTTCCCAGATTAGCAGCATCTGACTCAACAACGTTTGTCTGTTGTACTTTGTTGGGAATCTTCCGTTCATGCAACATATTATTATTATGAATAGTAGAAGATACCCCACTAGGTTCAAGACATGCTTCGTTGTTTTTCACGTGTTGCACGTTGTTCATAGCAGTATCTGACTCAACAATGTTTGTTTGTGGGTGATGAGGCTCTTTCTCTTGAGAATTCGAGCACACAGAGTCTCTATTGGCACTAACATACTCAAACACGTTTATCTGTTGTACATCTTTGGGAATCTTTTGTTTGTCAATCATATTGTACAATCTGAGTATCTCAGATATAGCAGAATCTGAGGTAGTAGACATGACGTAAACGTGCACGGGATTTTACAATTCTATGATTTAAACCGAGAAATAGATTCTTTCGCGGGATTTTACAAGAATCAAGAATAAACCGTGATTTGAGTACTTGAATATGTTATGATGAAAGTTTGGTAGACTTGGTGATCGGTTGTTTACGGTTGATGCGATTTGTTAAGGTGAAATATTGGTCTGAAAAACTTAAAACCTCAATAACTTCATTCCGAAAGGGATTTGGGCCTCGAAAAATTCGTTTCACAACTTTGTGGTGAAACCTCACAATATTTAGGCTGTTCCGGTCGTTTTGACAGGTGTTTCGCTGAAAACGGAGTTACGGTTCAAAAATTATGGCCGTTTGAAGTTTTGACGTAAAAAGTCAACTTTGGTCAAACTGCAACAAGTCAAGTCGCAATTAGTCAAATCGCAACAAGTCAAATCACAACTAACCAAATCGCAATAAGTCAAATCGCAACGGACCAAATCGCAATAAGTCTAATCGCAAGTATCAACTCGCAATGTCAAATCGCAACCGGTCAAATCGCAATCAGTCAAATCGCAACTAGTCAAATCGCAACTTGTCAAATCGCAACTAATCAAATCACAACTAGTCAAATCGCAGTGACTCAAATCGCAAACTTTGTCAAATCGCAACTTTGGCAAATCGCAGCTTTGGCAAATCGTAACTTCGTCAAATCGCTGTTGACCAGTCAAAGCTGTCACTTTCTTGCGATTTTGTCTTTTTCCCCCTTTTGGGAAAAACGCCAAATCGCAGAACTGAAATGTACCAAATCGCAACTACCAACTTCCCAGTCAGACTCAAATCACAACCAAGAATCTATCACCGAATGTCAAATCGCAACCAAGAAAAAAACCTTAAATACCACACGAATTGACCAAAAAACACCACAACACGAATAGAACAATCTTTCCAAACACTAAACTAAGCTTATACACTAACCCTAATCAAGAAAGTACAAGCTTTTAACAATACTAACCACAAACAAAGTCGAATCAAGGATTTTTCTTAAAATACTATTCGAACCAAAAAACACAAAAACAACCTACAAATCCGTGAGTATTCAAGGAAACGAACCTAACCAAGGCTCTTGATACCAATTGTAAGATACTCACTAACTATGACACACGTATGGTTTAATCTATGGATCGAATAGTGCAAGAATTTAGAGAGAGAAAGGAAGAGTTGGGAACTTAGAGAGAGAAGTGAATGTATATTATGTGAAAATGATAAGAAGTTCCAACCCTTCCCAAGTGTGGGAAGGGGTATTTATAGTTACAATATTTAGGTGCCCCGAGTGGGCTGTGGAGTGTGCTGACAGTGGGTAAAGACCCGACCCACTCCACGAATACTATACTAACTAAACTAATAATACTAATAATACTAATAAGCCTACGAGTTACATAAATGCTAAATAGGTACTCGGGGTGACCGAGTCTTCACATGAATATTTATATTCCTAACAGAAGTTTTTATAGGTTTGAGTTTGATAAATTAGAAATAACCCATCCCCGTTTTCTTTATTTTAGTTAAACACCCAAGTCAACCCATCTCCTTTCCCGCTCCCTTTTCCCCTTCCCCAGAAAAAACTTAACCAGACAATCATGTCTCCCAACCATGTCCCCCCCCCCAACATCCTTGTCTCCCCTTTACCTATGCCATAGCCACTTCCCCCCCCCCCCCCCCCCGCGCTTACAAAGTCAACTCTTTTTTCCAGTACCATTTTGGCGCCAAAAACCCAATTGAGGGCTGAGATGATCCCAAGTTGATCCAAGGGCCAAGAAGTGATTCAGAGAAGCACAGAAGCAAGAGGAACCCTAATTTCTTAGTATAAATAGGCCATTTGTAAGCCAAAGTTGGCAGTTAGTTAAGTAGAGTAGTATCAGTAGTCGAAATTAAAATTTAGTCATTAGAATTTGTAATTTTAAACTCTCAGTTATTAATTCAAGTCATCTTTAGTTCAATTGTTCTAATTGTAGCAGCTTGGTACTCCTTTTTAATCTTAATAGAAATCAAAGTTTTTCTCATTAATTCGAATTAAGTTACTTAGTTGATTAAAAATCAATCACAAGCTTCTCTTCTGTTTGTATAAGCTTATATAAGCTAATCATAGCTTTTTGTGAGCTTATAATAGTGTGGAATCTGTTCTAATTTTAGAAAGTCAAGAAAAGTCAAACAAGGTCAACAACAGTCAAAAAAATTGGTCAAATAAGCTGCAGCATTGTGAATATTGGATGGCCATGGGATAGAGCTTCATGGGAAGCAGTAGGGTAATTTAGAAAGTGGTTTGATCTTGTTCTGAGCAAAGGAAAGTTGTAAGTAAATTTCCAAATTTAGCTTATTTACTGTTCCATAGCTTAATTATGTGCTTATTTGCCTTTTTGTGATTATCTGATCTCTTTGATGCTGTTTTGAGTTAGATTAATAGCCTTTGTTAGCTTAATCTTAGTTTTGCCCTTAGGAACCTTAAAAACTAAAAATAGCTTAATAGTAGAACAGCTTATTTAGTGCTTATTCTAACCTTAAAAGTTGCTCATCTAGTTCAAAGTAAGTTATTAAATCAGTAGTAAGTCATAGCATAGCTTAACTTGGTGGTTTCTAGTGTAAAATTTCAAAAACAGTTCATATAAAGGGTGTTTGGGTCAGAATTCAAAATGGGTCAATTTGGTTATGTACTGTTCATTTACACTCTTGGCTGTTTTCATCTTGCTTAATATGGCCAAGATAAGCTGATTGTAGCTCTTTTTAAGCTGAGTTGTAGGATTTTCCACATCTTGGTTGAGTTGCTAGTTTCTAGGTTCAGTACTATTTGATACTGCTTATCTTAGAGATAAGCAGTTTTGGTCCTTGTTTTTGGCATTTCTAAGTCTAACTTAGTTCATCAAGTAGGATTTTAAAAGTTGGAATCATTTAACCTAGGATTGAGCTGTTTTGATTCAAAAACCCAAGTATGTGCTGAACAGACTTAAAGTGCAGACTGCTTCAGTTTTAAGGATTTCTTTTAAGTGCTTATTAGTAATTTTCTAGGCCTGATTCCCAAGTTCTCCATTAGTTAGCTTATTAAACTAATCTGTTTCATCATTTTTTTGAATTAATCTTAGCTTATTGTAGCTTAAAATCACTTTTTAAATACATTTCAGTAACACGTAGGCTAAAATTTAGATTTTCAGGTTTTTAGCTTTTATTTTTTATTTTTAATTTCTTGATTATAAGTTAGAATAAGCTGAGATTTGGTACAAACATAGTTGGCTGGCTGATCTGGCTATTACCATTTTTCTTAGATTTTTAAGATTCTCTTTAAGTGCTTTTTATAGGCTTGAAAAAGCCTATTTTTCCCCTGTTCACCTCAGATCTCAGCAAACCATTTTGCTTATTCAAGTTCTCAGTGCTTATTTGCTCTCCCCTAGTGCTTATTTTAATCCCATAGCTTATTTACATCCCCCTTAGGTTCCCCTTAGCTTTTTCAGTTCCCTTATTAGCTTATTCTTAGCTTAACAGTCTGCTTAGTTTATGCGTTAGCTTAATTTCAACTGAGCAGGCCTTATTGGCTTATTTCTGAGTTTTTTGTGGCTTTCCAGTAATAGTTGTAGTTTAGAAAAATGCTTATTAATGTGTGCTTATTGAGTTTGTTCAAAGGGGAAAAAAAAAAAAAAAAAAAAAAAAAAAAAGTTTAAAAAAAAGAAGCAAAACCAGGGTCGAACCCTGGACCTCAAGCTCACACACCAACACACTTACCACTGCCCTAGGGTCTTTTTCAAGTTTACTCTTGCACACCTTTTTATTTAACCATCTTTTTTCATTTTAGCTTATTTTCCCCTTTTAGCTTATTAACTGCTTATCTGAATAAGCAGTCAATCCCATTTTATTTTTCTTAGGTTCTGATCTTCAATTAGCACTTTCCTGAATTTTTTCATAATTTTTCCATTTCCATTTAGTATTTTTAATTCATTTTTCTTTTTAAATTAGTTTTTAATTCGTAGTAAATTAAACAAAAGTAAAAAAAATATAATTTTTTTTTCTAAAATTTTCTTTTATTAATTAGGACTTAGGAAAAATAAATTTTCACTCGTAAGGTTAATTATTAAAGGTTTTAGTTTTTAAGCTCGTTTTTAGAATTCCCGGTTTGCGTTTTTAGTGTAATTTGATTATAGCTTTATTTTTCTTTGTAAATTTGCTTTCCATATCTCATTAGAATATTAAAAACAAAAACCCAAAATCTCTTTGTTCTCACTATTCATCACACGATTCACGATTAAAAATCACAAATTCCATTCAATCCTTCGTTGGGAAAACGACTCGGGTTTACATATTTCCTTTGTAAATCCTTGGAGAAAAATATGTGTTGATTCCATCGAATCAAATTTTGGCGCCGCTGCCGGGGAAGGTTGAAGCGAATTTTTAATTTCGCGATTCGTGTTTTGAAAACCATTCCTTGTGAAGTTTTCAATCTTTTTGTGAATATTTTCTAAAAGCCAATATATATATATATATATATATATATATATATATATATATATATATATATATATATATATATATATATATATATATATATATATATATATATATATATATATATATATATATCATCATCATCATAAAAATCACCACTAACACTTTTCCTAAAGTGTTTACAATACCATAAAAATATCCAACAAAACAAATCGTAAGTTAATTGTTTTCGGATTATCTTGAAATTACAACCTATACAAGTGGTTTAAGGATGGTTTGACATTAAATTGACAAACCGAAAGAGGCGGGTTTTTAATCAGCTTTCGAGCGGACCTTTGCTTCTCCGCCACTCTGCGAGTAGTTTTGAGAGAAACGAATTTCGATTGACGAATCGATCCCAAAAATATTGTGTAATCTTTCTTTAAAATAAAAATCCAAAAATATTTTCATTTTCAAAATTTGTTTTTCTTTTTAAATTTATGTTTCTTTTTGGTGTATGAACACCCGATCTTCTTTCACCAGTTTCCAATCCCGAAAGAATTATTCGTCGAGGTCGACGTCTTGATTTTCAAGACGAAGAAGAGATGGATACCGATACAAACAATGATGAGCCAGCTCCCGATCTCCGAACGATGGAGGAGTTGTGCCAACCAACAATGCACGGACGTGGTGGCCCGATTGCCCCCGTTAATGTCCAAGCCGCGGATTTTGGACTTAAACATCACATGATCCAACAAGTCCAAAATTCTTGCCAATTTCACGGATTGCCGGGTGACGATGCAAACAAGCATATTGATAAATTCCTTACCGTCACCCAGAGCATGAAACAAAATGGGGTCACCGATGATGCCCTTCGTCTATATCTCTTCCCTTATTCTTTGACGCATCATGCCACCGCATGGTTTGATCGTCTTCCCAAGAATTCAATTCATAGTTTCGATGAAATGACTTCAAAATTCTTGGCAAAATATTTTCCACCATCAATGGTGACAAAGTTGAGAAATGACATAAGCAACTTCCGTCAGCTTCCCGATGAATCATTATTTGAGGCATGGGAACGCTATAAGCTTTCGATTGATCGGTGTCCAAACCATAACATGTTATTAGTCACCATAATAGACACGTTCTATAATGGCTTAACATTGAGACACCGTGACACGATTAATGCTGCCGCTGGTGGTACTTTTATGAAAAAACGACCACAAGAGTGCTATGATCTAATCAAGAACATGTCCACCCATCATAATCATTGGGATTCCTCTGCCGAGAGGAATGAGTCAGCCAAATCCACCACTACTTCTTCTTCTACCTCCGAGATGGCTTCACTCACTAAAAGGATGGATGATTTGTCCACTGCTGTCTTGAGAATACATCAATCTCAGATTCAAAACAACAACAATCATCAAGTAAATGTTGTTAATCAAAGTTGTGAAACATGTGGTGGTCCTCATCCATATTCCGAGTGCCCAGCCACCAGTGGCAACACTCAAGAGAGCGTTTATGCTGCTTCGGGATCCTATAATCAGGGAGGTAACGGTTACCAACCCCAAGGAGACCGTAATCTTCTCAGCTACCGTTCTAACAATTTTATTGGACCACCCGGTTTCAATCCTCAAAATCAAAATGGGCAAAACCGAAATGCCCCATTTAACCAAAATCAAAGTCGGATAAACCAAGGTTTCCAAAATCAAGGTAATCACCAAGGTTTTCAAAACCAAGGGAATTACAACCAAAACCAAGGTTTTCAAAACCAAGGAACTCAAAACCGAGGTCAAAACCAAGGGAAATACAACCAAAACCAAGGTTTTCAAAACCAAGGAAATCAAAACCGAGGTCAAAACCAGGGAAATTTCAACCAAAATCTAGGGAATGTTCAAAACCGAGGGCAAAATTTCGATCAAAACCAAGGTTTTAACCAAAATAAGACGTCCTCGGATGGATGGTTTACGCAACTCATGAAATCCCAAGAAGAAAACCAATCGGTTGTTGGTTAACGAAATAACTGAGATAAAAAAGTCTTTAAATGATCGACCATCGGGCTCAGGTACTCTTCCTAGCAACACGATCGCTAACCCGAGGGGCGATGTGAAAGCGATCACTACTCGAAGTGGTGTATCTTATGATGGACCCACGGCTCCAACTACCTCTTCTTCTCTTCCTCCCAAGGTAGTTGAGCGTGAGACCGAGGCGACAAAGGACATGGGACTTCCTACTAATAACGGAAGCACCGAAAATGTCCAACCTTCGATTGTCCAACCCTCTAATCCAAAAGTTGTTTTTGAGCCCAAAGAAGCTCCCAACAAAACCAAACTTCCTTATCCATCAAGATTAAATGATCAAAAGCTCCGTGAAAAAGCTTCGAATCAAATGGAGAAATTCTTTCAAATCTTCCAAGATTTGCATTTCGACATAAGCTTTGCGGATGCTTTACTTCTCATGCCCAAGTTTGCTTCCACAATTAAGGGTTTGTTGAGCAACAAAGAAAAATTGTTTGAATTAGCAAAAACTCCTTTGAATGAAAATTGCTCAGCAGTTCTCCTCAAGAAGCTTCCCGAAAAGCTTGGAGATCCCGGAAAATTCCTTATCCCATGTGAATTCCCGGGGATGGTTGAGTGCTACGCCTTGGCCGATCTTGGTGCAAGCATCAACCTGATGCCGCTTTCCGTGTGGGAAAAGCTTTCTCTCCCAGAACTTACTCCAACTTGCATGACCCTCGAGCTAGCGGACCGTTCTATAACTCGTCCAAAGGGAATAGCCGAGGATGTCTTTGTCAAAGTAGGGAAGTTCCATTTTCCCGCCGATTTTGTCGTTGTTAATTTCGATGCCGATCCTCGGGTTCCCCTTATTTTAGGGAGATCCTTTTTAAGGACCGGGCGTGCTTTGATTGACGTTTATGGCGAAGAAATAACGCTTCGGGTTGATAATGAGGCCGTGACCTTTAATCTTGATCGAACTTTCAAATACTCCTCCAATCACGATTCTATCTCGGTTAATCGAATTGATGTCATAGACATTGCTTCGGAGGAGTATTCTCAAGAAGTTCTCGGATTCTCAAAAAATTCTTCGAGTGGGGATCCCACTCCTTCTTCTCAACCTATTCTTTCCGAATCTCCCCCTTCCCTCACTCTGTTTGAGGGAAGTGACTTCATTTTGGAAGAGATCGATGCTTGTCTCAAAGATGAATCGATTTCTCTGGAAATTGATGATACAGATTTTGATCCAGAGGGAGACATTCTCCTCCTCGAGAAGTTACTTAATAATGATCCGTCATCTTCTCTCCCTCCAAAGGAAATTCAAATTGAAGAAATCAAAGAGATTAAGTCGTCTAAACCTCAGGAGCTCGAGCTCAAGGATTTACCTCCTCATCTTGAATACGCTTTCTTAGAAGATACCGACAAATTTCCTGTCATTATCTCTAAAGACCTTAAAGATGAGGAGAAGACCCAACTTCTTGATGTGCTCAAAAAGCACAAGAGTGCCATCGCTTGGCAGCTCTCTGATATAAAGGGTATTGACCCTCGTTTCTGTACTCATAAGATCTTAATGGAGGATGATTTTAAACCCACAGTGCAACAACAAAGAAGGGTAAACCCAAAAATTCATGAGGTTATCAAAAATGAAGTTCTTAAACTTCTTGATGCCGGAATGATTTACCCTATCTCCGATAGCCCGTGGGTTAGTCCCGTCCATTGTGTACCCAAGAAGGGGGGTATGACCGTCATTGCAAACGAAGAGAATGAGTTGATTCCCACACGTCTCGTCACCATTTTCCGCTTCCTTTTATGGATCAAATGCTTGAACGTTTAGCGGGAAATGAGTTCTATTGTTTTCTCGATGGCTTTTCCGGGTATTTCCAAATCCCGATTGATCCACAAGATCAGGAAAAGACCACCTTCACTTGCCCTTATGGTACGTTTGCCTACCGACGTATGCCTTTCGGCTTATGCAACGCTCCGGGCACGTTCCAAAGGTGCATGATAGCCATATTCCATGATATGATCGAGAAAACAATGGAAGTTTTTATGGATGATTTTTCGGTTTATGGAAATTCTTTCTCATCTTGCCTCTCCCATTTAGACAAAATGCTAAAACGGTGTGAAGACACCAATCTTGTTCTAAATTGGGAGAAGTGTCACTTCATGGTTAAAGAGGGCATCGTCCTCGGCCATAAGATTTCCAGTGCCGGGATTGAGGTCGATCAAGCTAAAGTCGATGTTATCGCTAAGCTACCTCATCCCACCACCGTCAAAGGAATTCGAAGTTTCCTTGGTCATGTCGGTTTCTACCGTCGATTTATTCAAGATTTTTCTAAAATCGCCCGGCCTCTGACCCATCTTCTTGAAAAAGATGCTCCATTCTTCTTCTCTCCCGAATGCATCGAAGCATTCGGAATTCTTAAAAAGAAATTAATTGAAGCACTGATCTTAGTCGCCCCCAATTGGGACTTGCCATTTGAGCTCATGTGCGATGCGAGTGATTATGCTATTGGGGCAGTCCTGGGGCAACGAAAATCTAAGTACTTTCAGCCGATACACTATGCTAGCAAGACAATGACCGATGCTCAATCTCATTACACCACTACTGAGAAAGAGTTGTTGGCCGTTGTCTATGCTTTTGAGAAATTTAGACCATATCTTGTCTTATCCAAGACCATAGTGTATACGGATCATTCTGCTCTAAAGTATCTCCTTGCTAAGCAAGATGCTAAGCCGAGATTACTTCGGTGGGTTCTCCTACTCCAAGAATTTGATGTCATAATTCGTGATAAAAAAGGAGCGGAGAATCTCGCCGCCGATCATTTGTCCAGATTAGAGAACCCTCATCAAGGTGTTCTCGAAAAAAAGGAAATTACCGAAACATTTCCTCTCGAGACACTTGGGATGATTTCATTAAAAGATGATCCAAGTACCCCATGGTTTGCCGACTATGCAAATTACCATGCGGGGAATTTTGTTGTGAAAGGGATGTCGTCCCAACAAAAGAAGAAATTCTTCAAAGATGTTAAGCATTACTTTTGGGACGACCCCTACCTATTTAAAGTCTGTGCCGATCAAGTGATTAGACGGTGTGTGCATGGCCAAGAAGCCGTTGATATCCTCACGGCTTGCCACAATGGACCCACGGGGGGACATCATGGTGCCAGCTACACCGCTAAAAAAGTCTTTGATTCCGGTTTCTTTTGGCCAACTATCTACCGTGATGCCCACGACTTGGTAAAGTCATGTGACTCATGCCAACGTCAAGGAAAAACCTCGCAAAAAGACGAAATGCCTCAAAATGCAATTCAAGTCTGCGAGATCTTTGACGTATGGGGCATCGATTTCATGGGGCCATTCCCGTCTTCACGAGGGAACAAATATATCCTCGTGGCCGTCAATTATTTGTCAAAATGGGTTGAAGCGAAAGTACTCCCCACCAACGACGCCCGAGTAGTTTGTAAATTTTTGAAATCTCTCTTTGCTCGGTTTGGAACTCCCCGTGCTATCATTAGTGATCGCGGTACGCACTTTTGCAATGACCAATTTGCAAAAGTCATGCTTAAGTACGGTATTACTCACCGTCTTTCTACCGCATATCACCCACAAACAAGTGGACAAGTGGAAGTTTCAAACCGTGGTTTAAAAAGAATCTTGGAAAGGACCGTAGGTGAAAACCGTGCATCTTGGTCGGATAAATTAGATGATGCACTTTGGGCCTTTCGTACAGCTTACAAAACACCCATCGGGTGTACTCCTTACAAGCTTGTGTACGGAAAGGCGTGCCATCTACCGATCGAACTCGAGCACAAAGCCTATTGGGCCTTAAAGCATGCCAACTTTGATCTTAAATCCGCGGGTGATCACCGTAAAGTTCAACTCAATGAACTAAATGAACTTCGTGATCAAGCCTACGAGAACTCTTTAATCTACAAAGAGAAAACAAAGAAGATCCACGACTCCAAAATCAAGAACCGCGTTTTCAACGTTGGTGACCGAGTCCTTCTTTTCAATTCTCGATTAAAGATATTCTCGGGAAAACTTAAAACCCGTTGGACCGGACCATTCACCGTTGCCAAAGTTTTTCCTTATGGTACCGTCGAGTTATCTCAAACCGACGGACCAAACTTCAAGGTGAACAGTCATAGATTGAAGCATTACTTTGGAGGGGACATACCACCCATGGTTGTCCCGGATCTTCAAACTTTCCCCATGGACCAATGAATTCGGGGTCGAGTCAAGCTAGTGACTCGGTTAACAAAAACATTAGCACTTCATGGGTGACAACCCATGTTTCTGACTTCTTTCTATTTTCTGACACTAAGTGTGGGGGGATTCCTCTACTGTGCTTTGTTTTGTGTGTTGTTTGCTCTTGTTTGCAGGTTTCCCTTAGATCGTGATGATTGATGTGCCTGTTTTCAATCCAGCCGCCCAATATCCGATCTTTTTGCTAACGATTATCTAGGGATATCTTTTTAATCCTATTTGTGAAAATAGAGATTTCTGTTCCACACTTGGCTATTAGTATTACCTTTTTACGTTCTAAGTGTCGGCATAATAGCCGGTACTTTGAATATTGAGGGCAATATTCAATTCTAAGTGTGGGGGGGGGGGGAATTTCTCGCGATTTTTGTCACATATGTACCTTCTAGTGCCCTAGTACCCCCGTTTTGGCCAAAATTTTAATTTTATTATTTATTTTTTTTCGTTTTTAGATAAGAAATTGCAATAAAAAAAGAAGTGTTTAGTCTTGATTAGGTTAGAACAAAGGGAATCCCGACTCTGCCAGAGTGTTGATCTGGCTGCTTCCTTAACGGTTAGACTAAGGTTTTACGATATGTGCAAATGAAAATGCTAAGCGTAGAATAGTTGGTTTTCTTTAGAGCTTATATAAGTAATCTATGGCTTTTCCTCCCAGGAGATAACTAATCTGACTTAATAAGTGCTTATTTTCAAACATTTGAACACACAAAATCATTTTTTCATACGATTTTGAAAAATACTAGTTCAAAGATTTATTTAAACTTCGGAACAAGCAAAAGTTAAGTAATAAATGTATGTGCTAAAAAAGCTACGGTTCAAGATCGGCCCTTGGATCCTTATTTCCGGAAGGCGTTTAGGTCTTGGCTACCCTCTTACACCGGCCCTTGGACCTCTAATTCAGGAATGTGTGAGGTCTTGGTCTAACACCCTTGGATCCTCATTTCAGGAATGTTTAGAGTCTTGGAACTCTCCGTTGTAACGGCTCTTGGATCCTTTATTCCGGAAGGTGTAAGGTCTTGGTTCCCGTGAAACTCCGTTAGTTTATGTTGCACAAGTAAAAAAAAAAAATAATAAATAAATAAAAGAGAAAATGAAAAGAAAAGAAAATGGAATGATATTGCAAAATGCAAAAACGGAATGATATTGCAAAATGCAATAAGTTTTGATGTGTTGAATAAAGTTTCGAAACTTGCTTGTTGTAAATTTTAAATCAATCTTTCAACTAGTTTTAGTCAAAGTCTTATAAAAACGTCGATTTTTGTGATCAAAATTTTGAAAATCAAGCACATTCACCTAACTTGAATAAATTGTGGGAGTGAAAAGTTGAGTTTCGGCTTACATAGATTATTAGTATAAGTAGTATTAGCATTTTACAAAAGCATTTGCACATTGAGTTTAAGCTTAGTTGGGAGTATGAAAAAGAGGATGACGATTACAATTCCCTGGAGACACCCATTTTGTGTGAATCCCGTTCCATGATACCATTTTTGGGAATCAAGCATGTTATCTATTTTTGTTCTAGTTTAAATTTCGTGCATTGAATAAAAAATCAAAACGGGGTATGCTTGGTATTCTTTTGATCCTTTCATCACTTTATATGATCGGATTGCTAGGGACTAGCAATTGATAGTGTGGTGGGATGATGAGTGCCTATTTACTCATCATTTTATGCCCATTTAATACATAAAAAAATGCTAAAAATAGCCAAATATACCAATATTACTGCAGATATCCTTGGTTTGTGTTTTTATGTATTTCAGGTACAAAAGGATTGAAAACGGGGCAAAAACAGACAAAATCGAACACGAGATTGGAAAATTGTCAAAAGCCGAGGACGGGGAAGAAATGTACAAGTTTGGACAAAGAAATTTCTTAAGTGTCAAAATTCAACCCTCGTGAATATCAGAATGGCAAAAATGATCCTTGAAGATATTTTTCAGACTTGGCAGATTTGGTCCCTGAAATTACAGCTTTGGCATTTTTGGTCCCTTAACCTAAACCTAATTCCAAATCTATCCTAACCAAACCCAACCCCAAAAAGAAATAACCCATCCCGTTTTCTTTATTTTAGTTAAACACCCAAGTCAACCCATCTCCTTTCCCGCTCCCTTTTCCCCTTCCCCAGAAAAAGCTTAACCAGACAATCATGTCTCCCAACCATGTCCCCCCCCCCAACATCCTTGTCTCCCCTTTTCCTCTGCCATAGCCACTTCCCCCCCCCCCCCCCCCCATGCGCTCACAAAGTCAACTCTTTTTCCCAGTACCATTTTGGCGCCAAAAACCCAATTGAGGGCTGAGATGATCCCAAGTTGATCCAAGGGCCAAGAAGTGATTCAGAGAAGCACAGAAGCAAGAGGAACCCTAATTTCTTAGTATAAATAGGCCATTTGTAAGCCAAAGTTGGCAGTTAGTTAAGTAGTGTAGTATCAGTAGTCGAACTTATAATTTAGTCATTAGAATTTGTAATTTTAAACTCTCATTAATTCGAATTAAGTTACTTAGTTGATTAAAAATCAATCACAAGCTTCTCTTCTGTTTGTATAAGCTTATATAAGCTAATCATAGCTTTTTGTGAGCTTATAATAGTGTGGAATCTGTTCTAATTTTAGAAAGTCAAGAAAAGTCAAACAAGGTCAACAACAGTCAAAAAAATTGATCAAATAAGCTGGAGCATGGTGAATATTGGATGGCCATGGGATAGAGCTTCATGGGAAGCAGTATGGTAATTTAGAAAGTGGTTTGATCTTGTTCTGAGCAAAGGAAAGTTGTAAGTCAATTTCCAAATTTAGCTTATTTACTGTTCCATAGCTTAATTATGTGCTTATTTGCCTTTTTGTGATTATCTGATCTCTTTGATGCTGTTTTGAGTTAGATTAATAGCCTTTGTTAGCTTAATCTTAGTTTTGCCCTTAGGAACCTTAAAAACTAAAAATAGCTTAATAGTAGAACAGCTTATTTAGTGCTTATTCTAACCTTAAAAGTTGCCCATCTAGTTCAAAGTAAGTTATTAAATCAGTAGTAAGTCATAGCATAGCTTAACTTGGTGGTTTCTAGTGTAAAATTTCAAAAACAGTTCATATAAAGGGTGTTTGGGTTAGAATTCAAAATGGGTCAATTTGGTTATGTACTGTTCATTTACACTCTTGGCTGTTTTCATCTTGCTTAATTTGGCCAAGATAAGCTGATTGTAGCTCTTTTTAAGCTAAGTTGTAGGATTTTCCACATCTTGGTTGAGTTGCTAGTTTCTAGGTTCAGTACTGTTTGATACTGCTTATCTTAGAGATAAGCAGTTTTGGTCCTTGTTTTTGGCATTTCTAAGTCCAACTTAGTTCATCAAGTAGGATTTTAAAAGTTGGAATCATTTAACCTAGGATTGAGCTGTTTTGATTCAAAACCCCAAGTCTGTGCAGAACAGACTTAAAGTGCAGACTGCTTCAGTTTTTAGGATTTCTTTTCTTTTAAGTGCTTATTAGTAATTTTCTAGGCCTGATTCCCAAGTTCTCCATTAGTTAGCTTATTAAACTAATCTGTTTCATCATTTTTTTTGAATTAATCTTAGCTTATTGTAGCTTAAAATCACTTTTTAAATTCATTTTAGTAACACGTAGGCTAAAATTTAGATTTTCAGGTTTTTAGCTTTTATTTTTTATTTTTAATTTCTTGATTATAAGTTAGAATAAGCTGAGATTTGGTACAAACATAGTTGGCTGGCTGATCTGGCTATTGCCATTTTTCTTAGATTTTTAAGATTTTTTTTAAGTGCTTTTTATAGGCTTGAAAAAAGCCTATTTTTCCCCTGTTCACCTCAGATCTCAGCAAACCATTTTGCTTATTCAAGTTCTCAGTGCTTATTTGCTCTCCCCTAGTGCTTATTTTAATCCCATAGCTTATTTACATCCCCCTTAGGTTCCCCTTAGCTTTTTCAGTTCCCTTATTAGCTTATTCTTAGCTTAACAGTCTGCTTAGTTTATGCGTTAGCTTAATTTCAACTGAGCAGGCCTTATTGGCTTATTTCTGAGTTTTTTGTGGCTTTCCAGTAATAGTTGTAGTTTAGAAAAATGCTTATTAATGTGTGCTTATTGAGTTTGTTCAAAGAAAAAAAATAAGTTTAAAAAAAAAAAGCAAAACCAGGGTCGAACCCTGGACCTCAAGCTCACACACCAACACACTTACCACTGCCCTAGGGTCTTTTTCAAGTTTACTCTTGCACACCTTTTTATTTAACCATCTTTTTTCATTTTAGCTTATTTTCCCCTTTTAGCTTATTAACTGCTTATCTGAATAAGCAGTCAATCCCATTTTATTTTTCTTAGGTTCTGATCTTCAATTAGCACTTTCCTGAATTTTTTCATAATTTTTTCCATTTCCATTTAGTATTTTTAATTCATTTTTCTTTTTAAATTAGTTTTTAATTCGTAAACAAAAGTAAAAAAAAATATAATTCTTTTTTCTAAAATTTTCTTTTATTAATTAGGACTTAGGAAAAATAAATTTTCACTCGTAAGGTTAATTATTAAAGGTTTTAGTTTTTAAGCTCGTTTTTAGAATTCCCGGTTTGCGTTTTTAGTGTAATTTGATTATAGCTTTATTTTTCTTTGTAAATTTGCTTTCCATATCTCATTAGAATATTAAAAACAAAAACCCAAAATCTCTTTGTTCTCACTATTCATCACACGATTCACGATTCAAAATCACAAATTTCATTCAATCCTTCGTTGGGAAAACGACTCTGGTTTACATATTTCCTTTGTAAATCCTTGGAGAAAAATATGTGTTGATTTCATCGAATCAGTCTTCATCATCATCAACCTTTTCAGCTTCATCTAGGCAACTTTCACAATTGCACACATCCCACCAGATATGTTTGATCTCCTGAACCGGCTCTGTTGGTGTAATCATGTGGATCCCTGTGGGGAAAATACCAGATGTTCTTGGTTATGGGGACGAGACCTTAATTTCAACAAGGCCATTCTCGTGTCTAACAAATTCAGGGGCCGATGTCGAGTGGACAGGGGCTTTATGAATTTGTTCGTAATTAGTTACCTATTTTTCTGGAAGCAACTTAAGCAACTCATCTTGGGATAACTGTTTGGGTACATAAGTGCAGGTAGGCGTTACATGAGAGTTAACATCTATTAGCAAGGCATCTCCTACATTATCTTGTCCAAGAACCATAATGTCTAACGAGTGGTTTTGGACTCGGTAGGCCATTTGGTAATGAAAAGTGGCTTGAAATGTATTCACTTGAGCTGTTCCACCAATCTGGATCTGGGCTTTGAGAGCTGTGAATAATGATGGATCATTGAGAGGCATGTTAAAGTTTGGGTAGAAAGTGACAAAAATTGTCCTTGCATTCAAGGTTGTTTGTATTGTACCGATGCACGCATGCTGGTATTCTACAAACCTTGTATCTAACAAGGCTATTCGAGAATATGTAGGAAGACCTTTTCTACCATGAAAGGTGAATGCTAACCTTATAGCACCAAAGTGGATATATGTGTATCCTTGTGCTAAACAGTGGTGGGGAAGGTCAGATGGTAAGGACATGTTTACCAAGTGTTCGGTCTGGGATGCTGGTAATTGATGGGAGTCAAATTTAGAGGTTTAGACAAACTCTTTGATTTGTTTGTTCGGAGCAGATCCTATCAATTGTTTGACTCTTTTAGTGATGGAGGTGGTTGGTTTTGTGAATACTTGATAAGGGTTTACTAGGGGCATTTCACTTATAGGAATTTTGGAGTCATCTGATACATAAGAGATTTCATATAATTGATCTATTTTGGATGCAGAGGATTGGCGAAAGCTGGAAGAAGATGAACGACTAAAAAGGTTATCGTTACTCATGATTTTAAGAATTAAGGACCCTTTTCCTTATTTTTATACTTTCCCGGAGGAAACAACTGCGACCACCTTTGTCGACTTACATATCCTCAACGGCTCTGATAAAACAAGGAAAGAACGGACTAGAATTCTTAAAATTATTTATACTTCAAATAATTAAATTCTAGTTTTCGGATATGAGAGATCAGCAACGAGGCTGCAATCACAGAGCATACTACAAGACTTTAATTAAAGGAAGTGTTTGAGTAGGGAGATGGTATGAATTGGGCAAGTGATTGTTGGCATTACAAATTGTGCCAATAAAAGCAGATGATGAGGTTCAAGAAATCTGCACTATAATGGAAAAGGTTTATCCTGATGCTCTCCTCTTTCTGCCTTGAAAGAGAAAGTACTTATGTTCATCACAACAGAAGGGCTTGTAACTTGAATTCCCTTGACATCTTGAAACAAATTTCATTTATGTGACTCTTAATAGGCCTTTGTTAGGTAATTAAGCTTGTTGCAGTAATGGACATTTGGATTAAAGATGGATAGGCATTCATAAAGTAGATTACCTGTGTGTGAAGGGTAGAATGAACATGTAGGGCAGTGCATAAAGCTTGGAATAGTGAGGAGTGAAAGAAGAACCTACTTGGTCTAAGTTATGTACTGCCAAAGGAGATTAGGTGATTCTCCCTCAAGGTGTGTGTTCCCAGGTTTATGAAGCCTTTTGTAAAGAGGGAAATGTAGTAAGCCTGGTATAGCCCTTGACTGGAATGATGGGTGGCTATAACCCACATAATGATGCCATTCCTCCTTTCCACTTACTATTGTGGATGCTGGCTGAATGGTCAAGAATGCGAGGAAGTCTTGCAAGTAATTATGAGGTTATGGTCTTGGTGCATTATATGGGTGAATTCAGGTGTTGATCATGTTGCAGCATTAGAATTGTGCTGCTGATCTTATCAAAAGAATGGTCTTGTGTACGAAGAAGCATCTGACATAGTAGTTATCAGATATCATAGACTTAATGTGTCTGATATTGGATAGTATAGAGTTGATATGAATTGTAACTAGATGGGCATGTCCATCTCAGTGAATGTCTACAAATCTTGTAATTTGTGTTGATATCAATATATATTTTTCACCCTTTGCATCAAAAATATTTTTACATCTAATTTAGATGAAATTATTGTACGAATTCAACATGATATAGCTACTTAATTAAGTCCAATACTTTTTCTTGTAATTAACTAGCTAATATTCTTTTGTCACGAATTAAATCTCTTGAATTTGAGCTATAAGCTTGGTTCACTTAGCCGGAAGCTTTTTTGTAATAGTTCGCCTATTAGGTCACTTCAAACAATAACCCAGTCTTAAATTTTCAGGCACTGCCATGTCAGTTTTAACACACCTTAACTTAACTCAGTTTTAACACACCCAACAATAACTCAGCTTTAACACACCTTAACTCAGCTTTAAATCAAATATTTTTTTACACAAACTACCCTTAAAAGGGGGCAAAGTGATTTTTTTTTTTTTTTTTTTTAACCCTTAACGCAGCGTTAAGGGGTTAACGCACCCCTTAACGCCGCGTTAACTCAATCCCTTCCAACGCATAACTTGGTTTAATGTGCGTTAAAAGCTCAAAATTTCACCCTTTAACGCAACTTTGTGTTACGCATAAGAAGTGGTCTTAAAGATGTGATTGTTTACGTCTTATCTTCGCATGTCTTTCTCAAACAAAACTTTCCATTGTTGTTGATGTTGCTAGTCGGTTATTACTCAATAATTTATTTTAGCAAAAAAATTTGCATATCTCAATAATACTAACAAAATAATAATAAAGACGTTCAAGTTTTCACCATGTTCTTACATGTATGAAAGCAAATAAGTTTCGAGGTATGTTTGTTTGGTGGTATTTGGTATCAAGTAATTGATTCAAATTAAATAATATTGTTTGTTTTTAGCTTTGTGAATTGAATTTGGGTGTGACATCGTTAGAGTGATACGACTATAGAATTGATAGTTTCTCCATTAAAATTGTGAGCTATTTAACTTTTGTTTATTTTTCTCTCATAATTTGAGTAAAAATATAATATCTTGAAACTTCACTTTATTATATAAAACTAACATTTACGCAAGATAACGTGTCATGATACAAGTCGTCCAAAAAAATATATATATATAAAACATACATCTCGCGTATGTTTGTACGCAGGATACGCAAGATACAAAAAAAAATTATAAACTAATATCCCGCGTATGTTTGTACGCAGGATCAATTTATTTACGAAAGATATATAAAAACAAACCTAGGGAAAGGGATGGAGTTTGAGTTTGAGAACGGTGGAGTGAAGGCGTGGGAAGGTGAGCGGATCCATGATGTTGGGTGGGAAGGTGAGCGGATTCATGATGTCGGATTGGATGATCTCGAGCTTACTCTTGGAAGCGGAACTGCTAAATAATTTGTGATTTAAGTTATGGTCCTTTTACAGCTTTTTAAGGGTTTAGAGATTAGCATACAAGTGAATTCTATTGAAGATGCACATTATATTAGTAGAAATTATTATGAGGTTTTATGTGAATTTTGATCCATTGATTGAAGAACCATTTTATATTTTGTGAAAAAGATTGTATCTTTTCAACAGTTTGATCAAAAAGTATGAATCGATGTTGTGTTTGTCAAAGTTTATTTGTGGTCTTAAAAGATTCAAGCTTTGAATTATTTGTTTTGTGTCCCCCTTTGTTTATTGGCTCATCAATTTATTCAATGTTTTTATATATCTTGAGTAAATAAATTGATCCTGCGTACAAACATACGCGGGATATTAATTTATAATTTTTTTTGTATCCTGCGTACAAACATACGCGAGATGCATGTTTTATATATATATATATATATATGTATATATATATTTTTGGACGGCTTATATCGTGACACGTTATTTTGCGTAACCTACGTAAGATGATACGCAGGATGCATGGGTATTTTTAAGTTTGGCAAAAAGTTTAAGCATTTTGAGACAGCTACCCATTTACATGGGTAGCACAGTAATTTTCTCTCAAACATGTATCAATTCTAAATCTTATTTCATTCCCGCAAATAAACCAAACGTTCCCACGTATTCATAATCAAATATTTTTTTGTTATTTTCAAACCTGAAATTTTTTCAGTTTACAATTATAGTTGCTCAAAACAAAATTTAAAATTAAAGTATGGCTATACGAATGAAAACCTTGTGCTCGTCATTTTGTCCACGTCCAGAAGGCTTTTTCTTTTCATTTGTAAATTATGATATCGGCGGCAGAACAAACAAACTAACGAAATTGTGGTGAAATTTCCAAACGGAAAATTTTGGTGGCGAAAATATAACTTTAGCGTGGATTTTCTAATACAACTTTTAAGTACACCTATTATTAATTACAACTTTTGGGAAATATGACAACACCTGCTTATCTCTTCGTAACACGTCATTATATCAGTTGTTTGCTAACCGATGAGTGAAATTGGATGTCGTTATGGTCAAATTATTACAAAAACACTTTCATTTTGTAATTAAAGATAAGCCCAAAAGTTGCTGACTAACAACGTATTTGTATTTATTTTAGAAGGTGATTTGCACGCTTCAAAATGTTATTGACACACTCATATGTACAAACATTTGAAGCACAATATTAATGTTATACAAGTATTTAATGCACAATAAAGTGTCTCAATCATTTTTGAAAGTGTGCAAATTAATTCCCATTTATTTTGTATTAAAGAATTTAAAGTAACTTTATCGAGTCTAATTATTATGATATTTTTTTTGGAATGCGACTTTCAATTTTTTGGGTCGGAGTCGCACCTGCTACATCGGCAGGACCTCATCCACCACATACCCATAATTATTCTAGCTTTTTTGAGTCTAGTTAAATAATATGATATAATTTGTCATGTTAAGATGCATCAAGTGAGGGAGTGAGTGTTACTATTTCATTTTTCATTATTTCATTTCGAATTACAAGAGAACACGGTGCAGGGTACCGTTATCCGTCATTTGCCAAAAAAAAGGCCAATGGTGCTGCCGTAGTGCATCGACGAGGGCGTCATTGGCTTGTCATTCGTCCATTCGTTGCTCCACAGGCGGACCGTTATTTGTATTTTTTTTTCTTTTCTTGAGCAAATAGAGAATTTTTTATAGAGTGTTTTATGAGACCTATATGCATAAATAACAGTTATTGAGTGTTATTGCTAAGAAGGGTGTTTTAGTTATTGAGGTGTTATTCGAGAGATCCTGAGGTGACCTGACACACCAATAACAATCAATTGGTGTCTTCGTTCACCTAATTCTCTAAGTTATTCACACATTTGTATACCACTAAACTTTTCACATATGCTCTTATCGAGACTTAAAACTCACTTTTTTGTTGGTGAGTCGCTCAATAACTCTAGAGAAAATAATTTTCATTTTTAGTATAGATTAAACGGAAGACCTAGTAAATTGTATACCAGGTTTCCGTTTTTGGCCTATTTACGAGATTGAAGAAAATCATTAATATTGTGTGCCTCGGGTCTGAAATTGTTATCAACCAAAATTAGATAAACTCGATAGAAAATCACTAAGATAATACGGACATTAAAGTGTGTAATAGTGTGAACTATTAGATAAAGGCCTCAGGGAAATGATATTATATATGTGCCTTTCCCTTTTTTTATTATGTGCAGATGATGGGAATTAGTATATATATATAATGATAAAATTTGATAATTTTGTTCTATATGTAGGTGGGTGGAGATGAGACAATTCTCTAACCAATACTTTATAGCAAAATATGTTAACGTCTTTGTTAAAAACCCAACTTGAACACGATTTACACGTCTACGCATCTTGTCGTCTCCTCTAGGAGTGTGAAATGGGTTGTTTGAGTATGACGCGATGGTCAATTTTTGTAGTTACACGAACCTATTTAACGTTTTCTCATACACTATGTTTTGTAACTACTCGAGCCAAATTGTCGATCGAGAGCGGACAGGACAAAATGAGTTTTCTTTTAGAACATAGTTGTCTTCACGATAGTTTGTTTATAGAAAAATTAGAGTAAATTGCAAAAATTGTCCTTGTGGTTTGGTCAAATTGCACGTTTGGTCCCTGTAATTCATTAAGTGCAAAAATGGTCCGGATTTGACACTGTTTCATTCACTTTTGGTTCATTGCAAAAATCGTCCTTGTAGTTCGGCCAAATTGCACGTTTCGTCCTTGTGGTTCAATGACGAAGGACCAAAAGTGAATGAAACAGTGCCAAATCCGGACCATTTTTGCACTTAATGAATTACAGGGACCAAACGTGCAATTTGACCAAACCACAAGGACGATTTTTGCAATTTACTTGAAAAATTATTTGGTACACATATAACACCCATATATCTAATATACCTTTTGCTTTAATTATGTTATAGTTTATGCATGACAAGTGATCTTTTGTGTACAAATTATTCTTTTATTTTCTTAGTTGAGTTAAGCCATGTAGGATTGATCTAGGATAAAGTTGAAAAAACTTGTGATATTCATGTGTCAAACATTGAAATGAGTTAATACATACATATATATATATATATATATATATATATATATATATATATATATATATATATATATATATATATATATATATATATATATATATATTGTTTTTTTTTTTTTTTTTTTTTTTGAAAGACAATATATTAAAAGGCGAAAAACTGCAACCAAAATACAAACAAAGACATCCACTTATCAACAAGATGATTAAATGAAGTGGACCCGAAAAAAACAAAACAAGCCAAAGCTACATTACAAAACTTAAGAGCTCAAGGAGCCATAACACGAAATAACACCAAAAACCCCGCCACGTCAGCGTCACATAATTTCAACATCAAATAACATAACAACAAAAAATCACCCGTTATCATAACACCAAATAACACCACATTTTAGGACCCACATTTTAAAAAATTACTCCCTCCGTCCCAAAATTATTGTCCCCCGACAAAAAACACATTCTTTTAGAAAAATGTCACTATCACTACTTTCGCTCTCTTACTTTTTTGCCAAATGACAAGTTTACCCTTAACCAATTAATTAACACTTCTTTAAAGTTTGTAATATTAATTTCAACCAAGGGTAATATAGTAAACTTTACCAAACTCCACTATCTATTCACTTTCTATTTTTGGTATGGGACAATAATGTTGGGACGTCCGAAAAAGGAAAAAGGGACAATAAAATTAGGACGGAGGGAGTACAATTTACAAATTAACCCATTAACTAATATTTCATTCATTAAATTTAATATACAAATGACATTTTTATAATAATAAATTTAAAAAAAAAAAAAAATTATAAAATAACAATGTTAACCAAAAAAAACAGTTAGAAAATAACGATAACAAATAACTAATATTTCATCCGACCCAACCCACTACTCTCTATTATATACAATATTTAGCAATGTTAAAAAAAAAAATAATAATAAATAAAAAAAAAAAAAAAAAAAAAAAAAAAAAAAAAGAAAAACTCGTCTTCTTCATCTTGTACCTGCACACACACCACACACAAACGCAAACCCACACACACACTACACAAAAATGCAAATCACAACGCAAACCTTCAAACTCAAACGCAAGCCCAGGGGGTGTGTTCGTAATTTTTTTTTTTGTCTTCACTTGCATTTCAAACGCCGTTGTTGTGGCAACGTAAATCTCAACGCAGCCATAACGCGAGGGAGGACGGAGTGGGTAACACCCCATAACGCCATTGAAATCTTGCCACGTAGACGATAACGCCAGTTCGGCGTTATCACTCCTTTTGCTCTAAGAGAAAAAAGAAACAAAAACTAGAGACCACAAACCATAAACAACAAGATGATTTCTTTTAAAAAGTGACCGAATGCAAATTTCTTTTCAAGTAAATGCAATTAAGAAAAATCATGGTTTTTAAAGTAACACTACGAGATAACATTTTATAGTATGTTTTTTACGAAAAATGATTCAGTGACCTAAAATGTGTGCCTAAACATATGCCTAATCAGAGAATTAGGACAAGTGACAAAATAAAGAGAAGAGATGAGGAAAGATAAAATGTGAATAAGTGGGTGCTCCTGATGTCACCAATAAGAGGTTGCCACATATGCTTAGGCATGCCAATCAGTGTTTTTTTTACACCGCGAGAGCACGCTTGCGTTTCCGAGTTTTATTTTCGAAAGAAGAGAAAAGAAGTGGGAAGAAAAAAAAATTCATGTGCCCGAGTTTTTTCAAGGGAGAAGAGAAAAGAGTAAATTTGGCTAAATTTCTTTCCAAAACTTTCTTCCAAAAAATGAGATGATTTAGGAGGAAGCTATATTATGAATCTTTTAATATATGCAAGTACTTAAATGACCTAATATAAAACATAACTTTTATATACGGAGTATAACAAAGGGTATAATATAAAAGGGTTTTGCTGGTTAAGCATTCCATAATTAACAAATTCACATTAAATGAAATAATATATTCCATAATTATACATATTTATTTCTTATAAACATAGAATGTAATGTTAAACATATTATGTTTGGTGTTTATTAATTATTGATTTTTTAATTATGAAATGGTTAATCACAACCCATAAGGTTGTTGTTAGGAAAACCCATTATAAAATCATCAATTATCTCTTTTTTTCTCTCCTAATTTTGGGAACATGATATAAAAAGTCAAAATACTATTCTCTCATCTTTTTTTCTTTTCTGCCCATTTTTATCTTTTCTATTCTTTTCTTTCATTTTAAAACTCGTGAACAGATTCCGCCCCGAGTGTACCGCTAAAGTGCTCAACTCAAATCGAACAAATATAACCCATCAAACGTCCCAAATATTACACCATAACTAAGAGTCTAAGACTACTAGTAATGGTGACCACAAAATTGACCAAACAGCCCCGCTACATCAGCACCAACTCGTAGTTAGGCGACCGCAGTCAAAAAAAAAAAAAAAAAAAAAAAAAAAAAAAAACTCATAAAAATAAATAAATAAAAAACTCACACTCACAAACACTTCTGGTTCATTCGGTCGGCTGACAGACCAAACCTTTCAAAACTAGAGGAGGGGGTGTTTGGTTTTTGCGAAGGAAGGGGAAGAGACGCGTTTAATAGACCGACCGAATAGTTTGGTCTTGGTAACAGTAGTCTAACAAAAACAAAACAAACACACAAGTGTGTAAGCCCGCATTCATTTGTGTTCACAAACACATCAACCACATCCAAAACCAAAAAGAGTTGACTCAAAGTAAACGCATATGTTTTGTTTGTTACATCTACAAGCAACCACAAACCATCAACATCACCAAAAAAGTTCACATAAATAAAACATTACACAATGGGAGGGAGTTCACAAATTATGAAATACTCGCTAACACAACAAATTTAACGGTCACCCGTTAATCCCTCTATATATTTTTTTATTTTTATTTTTTTTTATCTTCACCCCATCACTCATTTCCCTATATAAATAGAACCCTTTTATTCGATCTATATTTGCACTTAAATTATTTATTCATCGATCCATGAAATTTATTTCACCGCTTGATTCATCAACTTTTGATTCTCTACGAACTGCTATGGATTTCCCAATTTGATTTTGCATCCTCACCTTACCTTACGGTGTGTTTCATTGTATCTTATCATTTCTCTTTTTTTATTTTTTTTTATTTATTTTTTTGTTGTTTCTTTTTTAAGTAAGTTACATTGAATGATTGGTTTAACTTTGTTTTTAAGGAATTTATAAAGGTCATGATGTCATCAATTGTAGCAAGAAAGGGTCGGGATCTGCAGCGTTATGATAATAATCTTCGTCTTGTTTCTGGGTATGTTACTTTTATGGTATTTGAATTGATAATGTTTTTGTCCAGAAGCAGTCTCTTTACCCTCGGTTCGGTTAGGATGTAACAGTCTACATCCTGTTGCCCCACGCTCCGGCGGGATTGGGTATTGTTGTTGAAGTGATAATGTTTAGCATTATAGTAGTAATATCTTACACATTTTCTTTTTCTATAAATTTCATAATGTTAATTGTATTATTGTTGAATATTAAGGGGCAAGTTATGTGGACCCTCCATATGGAGAGAGGGTCACGCATCGTCGGTTTGTAGGTGTGCATCACGGGCCGTACGGTTTGACCAACCCCTGATGTGACAATATAGGGAGGGTCCCATTAAATAATTGGTGTTTACCAATAATTGGTTAATCATTATCCATGTTCCCCAATTGATGGTAACATGTTTTTGGGCTTACAAACTTATTTTTAACCCGGCTTCTATCTCATAAGCTTTTTTTTTTTTTTTTTTTTTTTTTTTGCTTATGGGCTTATTTTTCATATTTAAGTCATAATAAGCCGGAAAAAATTTAGTTGATGAAATATAAGCCGAGTCGAATTACCCCATAAGCCCAAAAATAAACTTAAACAAACACTCTGTATTAATTCATGTTTAAGCTTTATGTACTAATAGTAATGGTATATCATACTCGTATCATTTTGAGGGTGCTTGGTGTTGCGTTTTCATAGTGATCATGTGCTATGGAATAATGAGAATAAGCTGAAAATGGTGTAAGGAGTTAAGATGTAAATGACCTCTAAAGAAGTAGATAATATGAATTTGTTTTGCTCAATATATGAAATTGTAGGAGTTATTCTATTCAAAATAAGTTCTTTAACTCATGAAAACTATATGATTTGTCTACACTCAGTGGCGGATCTAGGATTAAAGTTCAGGGGTAGCGGAAAAAAAAAAGTTAACCATAATTTTTTTTTTAACCGTACATTTAAATAATTAAAAAAACACAATAATAAAAGAAGTTAAACAAATACCTAATAGATCTCAGAACTCTCCTCTTCGGTTTTTCATAGCTTGAAAACGAACCATTACATCCTCATTCGTTACTTCGTCAAATGTCTCTCCTTCAACAGCACATACCATAGCATTGTTCAAATATTCGTCCCCCATTCATTCCGCAAATCCGTTTTAATAAGCTTCATTTTAGAAAAGCATCTTTCAACAGTTGCGGTTGAAACCGGTAAAACCAATGCAAGCTTCAAAATCCGATAAAATAAAGGAAATGAGAGATTTTTTTCGGTTTCCACCATTACCCGAGCTAGGTGACAAATCCCATCCAAATTCAAAAATCTATCATCTTCCTTTACCGAGTGATAAAAGACTTTAAGCTCACCCAAAATACACCCGCTATCGTTCATATTAAAATCAACCGGATACATCTCAGAAAAGGCTACTATCTTAGATATGTCAAACTTAGAAAACCCATTACAAGGATTTAAACCCGACATATTTTCTACCAATGTAGTTGATACCTCATTGAACCGGTTCCCAAATTCTTGAATTTGCATATCCAAAACCGTATTAAAAACCTCAACCTCAAAATGATGTCGATTAGTAATGACATTCTTCCGGCTCCTTGGGTTACCATAACTTCCCATCATATCCAACACCGTAATACCCTTTTTTTCACAAAAAGAAGTCACTTTTTTCAACATGTCATCAAACCCATTTTGTCTTAAATCATTCAATGCTAGTTTTGTTGCTTGAATCAACTTACTCGATTCCAACAAGTCTTGTCTCTTTTTTTGAAGATGTTTTGAGAGACCATTTGTGTGGCCCAAAATTTCTTCCATCAAGTGTGCATAAAAAACGAACTCAAGTTTTTGAAAATAGGATAGAATACCTTTTGCATTAGTTCGTTGTTGAATGCTATCTCCTTCCTCTTTAACATAACAAAGGACGTCGACAACTTCCGGATATAATTTAAGCACACTTATGATTGTTGCATGATGAGATCCCCATCTTGTATCACCGGCTTGCCTTAGGGAACTCTCTTGGTTTAATCCTTTTCCGGTCTTAATTTCACCTGAAATAATTCCTTCTTCCACTCTCTTTCTTTTTGCCTCACGTATCATATCTTTTCGTTTGCAAGAAGCGGAAACCGTATTAACAACCATGTTGAGGTATTCATAAAAATCTTTAACACCCTCATGCTTTTTTGCAACCGCCACAATCACTAACTGTAGTTGATGAGGAAAGCAATGTACATAATGGGCCGATGGATTTTCTCTCAAAATCATAGCTTTTAAGCCATTAAACTCTCCTCGCATATTGCTTGCACCGTTATAACCTTGACCCCTAACCTGTTTAAAATAATAATAAACAATTAACAACATAAGTAATAGACTTTAACATAGTTGAAAGATTTAAGATACAAACTTAATACTTACTTGTGATATGCTCAGCTGGTTATTTGCTAACATAGAAACAATGGCTTGTTTTAGAGTAGAAGAAGATGTATCTTTCACATGAGCAATTCCAATAAAACTCTCTTTAACAACTCCGAGTTTGTCAACATATCAAGTCCCTAATACAAAAAGATTACAAATTGCACTTAGAATTAACATATGAAATTGAACAAAAACAAATTGAACCTAACATTCTAATTCCTAATCTAATCAGAAATCACAATTACATATAAAATTGAACCAAAATTAACCCTAATACTAAGAATGAAAATTATGAAATAGACTTGAAATTACCTAACACGAGGCAGGAAGGGCAGAAGCAGAAGGCGGTGGCGGACGTCGGAGTGGTGGTGGCGGACTGGCGGAAGTCAGAGAAGGCTGAAGGGATTGGGTTTTTTTTTGCTGGGCAGTGGGTTTTTTGGGGGAAGTGGGAATTTGCCAATTTGGTCAAGTGGGTGTAAACACAAATTTAGATTTTAGCCGGTTGAGTTTTTTGTATGCTTTTTTTTTTTTTTAATTTTTCCTAAATGGGCTTGGAGTTGGACAAATGGCTAAATGGGTTTATTTTTAAACATTTAGTGGGCTTGGGCCTTGGAGTTTTTTTAAAGAATGATATGGGCCTTGGAAAATTTGTTTAGGGGTAGCGAAAATTTGTTTCAAGGGTAGCGAAATACGAAAGATAGTACGAAAAACGTAAAAAAAAAAAAAAAAAAAAAAAAAAAAAAAAAAAAAAAAAAAAAATCCACTACCGGGTAAAAGTTCAGGGGTAGCGGTCGCTACCCCTGGGGTAGCTATAGGTCCGCCCATGTCTACACTTCACCTCCCTCATACCTCGCACAGACGGGTCCTATTGAGATAGTCACTTTCAAAACTCAATGATAAACACCCCTAGAACATTTTGGTAATATAAAATGATGATAACATGTACAGGTCATTTAATTATCTAGATGCGTAAAGAGTAGGATTTCTACTAGAAAGTCATGGCCTCATGGGCCATAAGTGTCTCCTCCTTATCCTTCCCCCACAAGGGTCCTACTTTGATTATTATGGCAAGAAGAATTAACAATGATAAATTCTTCACATATGTGGATAACTACAGGCCTACAGCAAAAAAAAAAAGACATACTGCTTTAGAATAAGACAAAACATGTAAAAAAAATGATTCAGAAAATCGACAACTAAGACAAGAAGACAAGAAAACTTAGATATCTCCGATTTTAAATCATGGGCTTGGAAAAATGAGATTTGATAAGCCCTGTTTGTTGAATTGTTGCAACCTTTATGTGGGAGAACCTTCTTAGAGATGTTGCAGTGTGTGGATATATTCTTATAGTTTCTGCATGATATTTTGAAGTTCATGTTGAATTTACTCCCATAATCAAATTTGGTCTAATTTTTTGGGTAGTGGGAACATAAGTTAAACTGACAACCAGTATGTTGTACCATACTTCGGAATATTTTCACTCCTCTTTCTATGCTGGGGTTCAAAAGAAACTCAAAAAACAGATGTATGAAACTTTGTCAATTTTGGTTGTAATTTTTTGCTAATGGATCGAACAAAATAAATTAGAAATATAGCTATAAAAAACAGGTCAAGCATGTCGACGGTTTAGACTTTAGACTTTAGGAGTCATCCACAAGTCCACAATGTACTAGTCTTTGCAAGTTACAACCTCCTAAATTGCATTACTAAAGAAAATTGGATCCTCATTTTTTGTGATCACTCTCAATATATCAACTATCTATGGAAAGATATAAAGTGGTGGCACTTGGCCGCCCAACCTGTTTCAACCGGCTTGGAAACCTGTCCACTTTGACCATGTAGTAGTTCTCTGGTTGTGGTTTGATACACTGGCCCTTCATATAGGTGGTAGTTTATTACATTATTTCATGTCTATTGTCCATTTGTCATTCAGGAGAACTGGAGTGCAAGCATGACAATCACCCCCTTTATACTTTATATGGTGTTTAAAATTGTAATCAGTTTGTGAATTCCGCCCCTGTTATTGATTTTCTTGCTCACCTACTTGCTCAAGCTATCATTGTTTATTCATCAATTCAGAGGATTGTGACACACTTCTCATAAATTTATTTACACTGTTAATTCTATGGAAAGCATAATATCAAGTCAAAGAACTGATTTTCCATAGTCATTTTAATAACAGACATGTTCTTTCTAGTGTAAGCTCCAATCAATATGACAATATCTATGCAACAGGTGTATACCTTACAGACAGGTCAAATCTAAAGACCAGCACAGCATAGAAGTGTTGATGGTATCTTCACCAAACCGAGATGACATGGTATTCCCAAAGGTAGGCGTTTTTTTTATTCTTCTTTAATATGGTTATTATTGATATATAGTGATTTGTAAAAGGTAGTATGCATAATATTTCAGGGTGGATGGGAGAGTGACGAGACTGTTGAAGAAGCTGCATGTCGTGAAGCGTTAGAGGAAGCTGGAGTAAGAGGAGTTATTAAAGTAGGTTGTTTCTGCTCCATGTTTATTATTGCTAACTAAGTAATACTAGTTACTCATCCAGATTTTATCATGTTATAATAGTTTGTTGATAAAAACTTTTCTGTCTTGGTAAATGAGTATCTAAGGCGGGTTTTTGGATTTGCTATTCAGCAACAGATGTTTACTCCATTTCACATATGTCTCTCTTCCTTCCCACAGAAATGTCTAATATTTTTGGGTCATTTTTATGAATTAATTTCGTAATAATCAAACTTATTGAAAAACTGAAATCTCTGATTATTTGATTAATAGAACTTTAAACGACCGAACACATCCAAAAACTATTTTGTGTAGCTTATTGTTTTAACGTTCCTTGTGTGTAGGGAAATCTCCTTGGAGTATGGGAGTTTAAGAGTAAGACTAAGCAAGAAGCTGGTATCAATGAAGGAGGATGCAAAGGATACATGTTTGCATTAGAAGTGACTGAGGAGCTTGAAGCATGGCCAGAACGAAACAACAGAGACAGAAAATGGGTAAATACGAGTTATTATTATAATCTAATTATATGAAAAGGTAATTTACATTCTTATCGGGCTACAGGTGGTGATTGACGAAGCATTTGTATTGTGTCGCTATGAGTGGATGCGTGATGCACTAACAAAATTTTTAAGAGTTATAAAAAAGGGGAAAAATAAGCGGGAGCACGAAGTGGTGGTAGAAACGGAGGATAATCAGCCAGTGACAAAAGAAGATGAAGATTGTCAATTAACGTCAACTAATTGTCATGTCAATGGAACTATGACTATGAGTACTTCCTATGGCATCATGCTTCCTGCTAGCATTTTCCTGTAGCCTCATGCTTGACAAAAAAAGACTTATCTTTCTCGTTCTCTGCCACATTGGCGTGTGTTTGTGAACAAGTATGAAGAAATGCTTTGATTCCAGCATATGCTTGGAGATGTATAGCCCATTAGAGAAAGATGATCATGGTGTGCGTAAGGAACTTGTGGTGTTCCAGATTTTAACCAAGTTGTAGAGTTTGGATATATTGTAGCATGTGTCTGTGTTAAAGGAGCCATCTGTGCTCCGTGCTCCTTCATTGGTGTTTCTTTAGCTTTTTGCCTTCGAGGGGATGTTAAACTTTGCATTCTTGTTGGGGGTTTGTAATTGCTATCTGCCTTAGAAACTTGTTTATAAGATTGGTGAATTTGTGTAGACTAAGGATCAATTGAGAAATCTTAAAGTGACAAAGGATAAGAAATAACTAAGCCACACGTTAAAAATGTTATCAACTTAAATTAGATGCGTCTCTTAGATGATCATAATATATTTTCTAACTCAAAATTAGATGCATATACATATCTTAGATGCATCTTATCAAGTTAAGTGAATCTTATGTTTTTTTTTTCGTCCTCTATCAAATGTGTAGCTAGGACTACACTTCATTGTTGAAACTAATTAGGATGCATCTAAATGAATAGAGATGCATCTAACTCAAGTCAAGTCAATGCATAATATGTGTACTTATTTTTTAATTTCTTCTTAAAAAAAAAAAAAAAAAAAAAAAAAAAAAAAAAAAAAAACCCTTCACAATATACACACCACAAAATATCTCATATGTCCTAAGCAGAACAGACAACCATTCTGGTTGAGGAACTTCTCATACAACAAGGTTTGGTTTGTGATTATAGTTATTTCTCATCATTCTCATTTAAAGTTTTCTTTCACCGGATCACTACCCTGTTTGTGTATGCAAAACATAGTTGCATCAAGATGCAATCAGTTTGAGTGTATTTTGAGTGCTATTAAGTGCGGGTGTCTTTAACCCTTTCATTTACAAAGTAATAGCGTATAGGACCTTCAGCCCAATCGACTAAAAGTCCACACGCTCTAAACATGCTTAACAACGGCAACAACTCATCACAACACACCTGGGAAACAAACTCCCAAGCCATGCTCGAAGGCCTGGCAAACACAGTCAGGCAACGACATGATTGAGCGCCTCCCCCAGGACCGTTGCAAGAAGCAAATATGTGTCATTACCTTAGTAGCTGTTCATTTATAAAAGTGATTGACAATGTAACTGTATTAATAATTATAAAATGTAAAATAACGTAAAAGTAAAACGCTAGCATTTAATGCTTCTTGAAGTAGCCTTCGAAAATTACCGTTCCTAAGAATATAAAATGCTAAACGCTCCTTATCAATTGAGCTTTTATTTCCAACTGCTAAACGTGCATAAATGCTCTTACTCATTGCCAAACATTCTCAAAAACAAAAGTATACTATTATATATAAAGATTCAATGGCTTAATTAAA